>PITA01027150.1:0-21436 GCA_004023965.1 Spilogale gracilis | reverse complement strand
GTGGCCGATGTCAAAGAGGTTACTGCCTATGTTCTCTTCCAGGATTTTGATGGATTCCTGCCTCACGTTGAGGTCTTTCATCCATTTCGAGTTTGCCTTTGTGTGTGGTGTAAGCAAATGGTCTAGTTTCATTCTTCTATATGTAGCTGTCCAATTTTCCCAGCACCATTTATTGAAGAGACTGTCTTTTTTCCACTGGCTATTTTTTCCTGCTTTGTCAAAGATGATTTGCCCATAGATTTATGGGCCCATATGTGGACTCTCCACTCTGTTCCATTGGTCTATTTCTCTTGAACTGACATTTACATGCTGTGGTTCATGAAGTTGAGAAAATCAGGGTCCTAAAGACCGTGGTAATGCCCACAGATGATAAGAGAGAAACGCCATTTGCACGTTTTGGTTTGTGTGTGTATGTGTTTGTGTGTAGTTCGAGGACTATCCAGTAACCGTTCATGGAGTCTTTTGGAGTAGAATTATGGGATAAAATTTTTGTTTTTGAAAACATTTCTGGGGCACCTGGGTGGCTCAGTGGGTTAAAGCCTCTGCCTTTGGCTCAGGTCATGATCTCAGGGTCCTGGGATCGAGGCCCGCAATGGGCTCAAGGCCCGCACTGGGCTCTCTGCTCGGCAGGGAGCCTGCTTCCTCTTCTCTCTCTGCCTACTTGTGATCTCTCTCTCTGTGAAATAAATAAAATCTTTAAAAAAATTTTTTCTGCACAGAAATTAACATTTTTTGCTCTTGAAATGGGGTAAGGGCAAGAAAGTGTTATTTCTTTTCACTTTGGGGGACATAGAGAGAGATCTCAAAGACATTGGGCTCATTGTGCTCCTTGGGCACACTGTCATTTTTGGTTTAAGAAGGAACTTTTGAAAAAGAAATCCTGACACTACTGCCGCTAGGGGACACTCTTAAATTTGAGTCTGCGATGTTGAAGTTTGGGAAAGGAAATCTCAAGCTTTCTGACTAACCCAGCTGGGGGCTTCTTAGGCCTGTTTGTTTGCTTGGCTTTAAATAAACTTTTTTAAATTTTGGAATAATAGGTAGCACAGAAAGTTCCTATGTGCCTTTGCCCAGTTTCCTGTAATGTTAACATCTTACACAAGAATGCTGTCAAAACTGAGAAATTAACACTAGTATACTACTACTAACTAAACTACAGACTTTATTTGGATGTCACCAGTTTTTCCATTAATATTCTTTTTCTCTTCCAGTAGGCACACTACAGGTAATAATTTTTTTTAACAAACATAGCCACTCACTGTGGTAACATCAGATTATTGTTATTTTGTTGCTATTTAGTATCAACATCTCTATTTTCTAAAGAAAGTTAAAAGTTAACAACTTTTCTTTCATTTCTTTTTATTTGTTTCATTTGTAAAAATTGTCTCACTTTCCAACCCCTGCGTCCTCCCAATATTTCTGTCATTTGCAGTGTGTTGAACTATCATTTTAGTAATTTCATATCTTCTCATTAACCCTGTTTTTTTTTTAATTCTGTTTTTTTTTTTTTCCAGTTTATGTCTCCTGCCAGCAGCAGGATGTCATTAAAAGATAAATACTATGGAATTATCACTAATTTTGTTAGATGTAATAATGCACTGTTCTTAGGATTTTTAAAAAATGTCCTTATCTATGAAAGACATACTGAAATATTTACAGATGAAATTATTTATTTTAAAATACTTAAGCAGAAGGGCGCCTGGGCGCCTGGGTGGCTCAGTCGTTAAGCCTCTGACTTTGGCTCAGGTCATGATCCCGGAGTCTCTGCTCAGCAGGAAGCCTGCTTTTCCCTCTCTCACTCCCCGTGCTTGTGTTCCCTCTCTAGCTATGTTTTTTCTCTGTCAAATAAAAAAAATAAAATCTTTATAAAAAATTAAATAAAATACTTAAGCAAATAGAAAAAAAATTGGGGAGCTAGAGCAGATAAAACAGATATGTCCATGGTTGTTCATTAGATATTCTTTTATTGATGTATGGTTGAAAATCTACAATTAAAAAGTTGTATATAGTGGGAATTTAAGGGGCACCTGGCTGGCTCAGTCAATAGAGTACACAGCCCTTGATCCTGGGGTTGTGAGTTGGAGCCCCACATTGAACACAGAGATTACATTTTTAAAAAGTGTCAGGGTGCCTGGGTGGCTCAGTGGGTTAAGCCTCTGCCTTTGGCTCAGGTCATGATCTCAGGGTCTCGACTCAGCAGGGAACCTGCTTCCTCCTCTCTCTCTGCCTACTTGTGATCTCTCTCTGTCATATCAATAAATAAAATCTTTAAAAAATAAAATAAAAATAAAAGT
Source organism: Spilogale gracilis (assembly GCA_004023965.1). NCBI lineage: Eukaryota > Metazoa > Chordata > Mammalia > Carnivora > Mephitidae > Spilogale > Spilogale gracilis. The sequence continues at coordinate 19,142 of PITA01027150.1, read as the reverse complement.
GTTGGACCTTCAATTTAAAAAAATAATAATTTAAAAAATAATTTAAATTAAAAAAAATTTAAGGATTTTATTTATTTGTCCCAGAGAAAGAGCACAAGCAGAGGAAGCGGCAGGCAGAGGGAGAAGCAGGCTCCTCATTGAGCAAGGAGCCCAATGTGGGACTCAATCCCAGGACCCTGGGATCATGACCTGAGCCAAAGACAGATGCTTAACCGACTGAGCCACCCAGACGTCCCTAAAAAAAATTTTTTTTTAAGATTTTATTCACTTATTTGACAGAGAGAGAGATCACCGGTAGGCAGAGAGGCAGGCAGAGAGAGAGGGGAAAGCAGGCTCCCTGCCAAGCAAAGCCCGATGTGGGATCCCAGGACTCGGCGATCATGACCTGACCCGAAGGCAGAGGCTTTACCCACTGAGCCACCCAGGCACCCCTTAAAATTTTTTTCTTAATGGAAATCTAAAAGAAGTGAACAGTAGTGGATTTGTTTGAATGTGACAAAGCCAAATCCCCTGGACTGTGATCGGCAACTATTGAGTTCAACAGACGGATCAGTCCTCCTGACATCTGCAGATTCACAGCTCTGTGTCTGAAACACACATCTCCCCGGCACTGCATGAGGTGTCCAATGAACAAGAGCAGACCATCACACTCCCTTCAAGAACCTGACTCAGACATATCTGAGCCTCGGGGTGGAACCACCCATGCAGTAAAGGCTAATTAAAAATGAATCTTGGCTGGTAAGCAAATACCCTGGATTTTCAAGGGATTTTATTTGCATCTCTCTTAGTTTTATGAATTTGAGTTGACTCATCTCAGCCATGTGGTTAATAAATGGGAGATTTATTATTATGCCTGATGATGATAATAATTTCTAATAATAGTAATTTTAAAATCTTGTATAGGTTATAATTTTTCCAAGGACGTGCAGCCCTTCGTAATTATCACAATTACCCTATTGACCATTTAGTTACATCCTAGCCACCAGGAGCTGCTGCCTTTCCACTTGCTGAAGTCCACTGTCCCTCTGCCCCCAGATCACTGCAGGGCCCTGCCGCCTGGCTCACCGGGCAGACCGTGCTGGCACTGAGCCCTGCTCCGCTCTGCTCCGTGACGCTGGCAAAATCTCACCAACACTTGTTTCCATCTCTCTTTTTATTCTGCAGCAGAAGTATTGGGGAGCCCTAAACTCGGAGCAGGTATGGACATTCATGCTCTCTCTTTTCCAGAAGGGATGTCCTGTGGCTTGATTCCATTTCCTGTTTTTGTGAGCCCTCCTTGGATGGCCGGGCCCACGCCATTCCTTTAGGTAAAAGAGAAAGAGAGAGAGACGAGAGAGAGAGAAAGAAGGAAAAGAAAGGAGAGAGAGAGGGGGGGGAAGGAAGGAAGGACGGAAGAGAAAGGAAAGAGAAAGAAAGAGAGAGAGAGAGAAAGAGAGAGAGAGAGAGAGAGAGAAAGAGAAAAAAGAAAGAAAGGAGACGAGAGGTGAGTCTGAGGACCAGGGGATTTTTCCAGCCTCTCTCAGTCTCAAGTGCTTCCTGTTCTGCCCAAACCATCAGATAGAGGCTCAGAAGCGGAACCCCAGGAGAAGTGTTGGGCAGGAAAGCCGGTGGATAAGCTGAGCAGTGGCAGGTTACTGGTGGTGGTGGTGCTGGGGGCGGCTGCGTGCCCCCCCCCGGTCCTTCTGAGACCCTGGGCAGCTGGCGCTGTCTCCATACCCCCCTGGCCTGCAGCGGGGAGCTGAGCTTGTTTTAGGACAACCACCTGTGCCTGTCGTCTCCCAGGATTCTTTCTGGTAAGAGCGGAGATCATCTTTTGCTCAGACCTTATGCCTGGATTCCAGCAATGTTTTCATTGCTGAAGATGAGGTTTCAAAATGCAGTCTTCTGGGGATTCAGAAGGAAGAGATTTAAAGTATTTTCAGAGGCTTAAGCCACTTCAAAGCGTGCACTTGCCGGGGGGAGACTGGCAGTTTGGTGGCAGGTGAGCTGCTCATGGGTAGCAAGAGCCACCCTCGAGAGGAAGCCTTTTCGGGAGCTGGAGAGTGATTCTGAGATATCGCAGTGGCTAGGCGCTTGTTAAAATGTCAAACCTTAGGTCCCAAACCAGACAGGGTTGAGGCTGGGTGCCCAGCATCTGTCTTTTTTTAAAGAGCACCTCAGGCGCTTCTTATGAGATTGATCTGCTGCCCACTCTGAGAGCTGCGATCTGGAACATGGGCCTCTGCCTGAAATCAGCATTCATCAGAAGGCAGACTGTCCACCCTCAAAGAACGGGACAGGTCCCTACTTCCAGCACTGGGAACCTGGGCCACAGAGGCTGAAGGGTGGGGGTTGGGGGGGCTGACTGGGGATTTGCTTGTTATTGCCCCCAGGGGATAACCACACGTGGATGAGTTAGCTCTGGAAGCAGGTGGCACAGCCCAAACAGGTATGGGGGGCCGAGCTGCACCTACCAGATCAGCTTAGTCCCTGGGGAGGAGGTAGCCTTCTTAACACGATGCTCTTTTTAGTCACCAACTAGTAGAACTCAGTTATCAGTAAATCACTAGTTGAATTGGGCTCTTCCTATTTCAAACAAAGCCACATTTTGTTTTTTATAACTGTCATGGTGTGGGTATTTCTTTCAGTGGCTCAGGGAGCCCTGCAGACCTTACTTGGGACGCTCACGATGGGGCTATTGGATCGAGGTTAAGTTTGAGCAGCCAGCAGAATATTTTTCTTGGAGGACGTGCCACGACTGGCTCTTTCCTTGCCCAGCTAAGTCGTCTGGCCCAGACAGACACGATCTTTTCCTCTGTTATTTCCTGGGTCTCTTGATACTGTCAAATGTGACCTTGTCATTCCAAGTTATCAGTCATAGAAACTCAGAAATGAAAGAGATTATATTTGGTTGCTGATCCAGCACCCTAGTTCACCCTTGGAGAAACTGGGCCGCAAAAAAGAGAAAGCAAGTTAGTGGCAGGAGGAGGACTTGTGTCCAACCCTGCTTGCCTCCATGGCTGGACTCACCAAGAATTCCCTGCTCTTGGCCATGCGCAAAGTTCTCCCTCTCACTGGTCACCTGAGAACAGGAGCAGGACTTCACAAGCCATGTGTCATCAATGCTTATATGCCTGCTTCTCTTTATTCAACCTTTTGCTCCCAACCTTTCCCATACTTGTGTGAGTCAGAATAATAAAATATTCACTGGCAGTGACCACCATTCTCAATTAAGTCTGAAGCGTTTGTTTTGGACAAGTGTGCTGAGCCTCAAACTTAGAGGAAATGGTGTGGTGGGGAGGAGGGGCAGGGGCCAAGGGCAGACCGGTGCCCTGCTCATAAGGAGCTCATCCTCTACCTGAAAGGACAAGGCAGTGTCCATGCTCAGCTACAAATGAATGGTCTGGGCAGTACAAAGAAAGAAGGGTGTGAGAGTTCAATGGGTAAAAGTGGCCAGAGTAGGCTTCCTGGAAGAGGAGGTACCTACCTGGGCCATAAAAAAGAATGGGTTGAATTTGCCTGGTCTATTCCAAGAATGACTTAGGCTTGGAGGTGGGAAATCTTGGGATAAAAGGAACATGACTCATCCTCACTAGACTAAAGATAGAAAAGAGGGATGGGAAGTGGGGCTGGTCGATTCTGGGTGTCCGTTAACTCCTTGCTTTAAAGTTATACGTGTCCCATGTAAGTCCTAGAAATGCAGGCCCGATTAACCTGCCCTGTTTCTCCTTGTCTCTGGGTCCTGAGAACCGGGGCTAGAGCTGCTGTTGCCCGCGGGGCATTGTAAGAGATGGGAAGCGTCTGTTCCATCCAGGTACCATCTGTGTCTTTTCTCTACAGTGGGACCCTGAAGACGTGAACCTTGAGAGGAACAAAGACAACGTGGCGGTGCTCAGTTCCCAGGCGCAGGGAGGCTCCACGGCGCCCCTGGTCCTGACGTCTGATGAAGAACAGCTGGAGCAAGCCCGTCAGCTCAGAGCCCTCAGCCAAGCGTTTGTGAGGAACTGAACAGGGATCGACCTGCAGTGACACCCATGGCAGGAATCTCAGCTTCTGAAGAGCTGGCTCCTCAAAGTGAGGAGCCAGGTGCTGTCATTGAGCTGGGCTGCTCTGCATCATGGCTCGGAATAGAGCAGACTCTGCGTCTCGTGGACAGACTTGGGTGTGCACGGTTTCTTCTGAAGATCAGTTCACAGACCGCTCTTGCTTTGAAGTAGAAACTTTCATCTATAGGCCACTGGGCCCTCTCTTCCTTTTCCCTTCAGATTCAGCCATCCTCTGAATATCTGCTAGGTGCCAGGAATGAGTTCATCTAACAAGTAGCTCCTGCGTTTGGATCTCCACAGAGCCCCATTCTGCAAGTCCTGGCTAAACCCAGGAGATGAGAGGGTGGGCCCATATGCGGGAGATAGAGGATACCACCCCCCGGCAATGATGGGACCTGGCTCCCGCCCCTCCCGCCCTTCCAATCAGCCACTTGAACTTTCTGCTGAAGTTGGAGGTGCGATTGCTTGGTCAGCCGGAAGTTTGGGAGATCATGGGCATGGAAAGGGCGGGCAAAGTCAATTGCTCTAGGTACCAGGACCTGCTCCAACCTGCCAAGGTGTGTGCTGGGCAGGATTTGCGGGGGGCAGAGGGGGGGTATCTGCAGTAACTGATGTGAAAATGGCACGGTGGAATGTGTTAAATTCAAGCACAGTCATCTCATTTTAGGATTATTTTGATACTGGGACCATGAGAAAGGGGAAGGGTGGAGGGCATTGGGGAAGAGGTGGGAGGAACAGTGGAATGAATAAATCATGACGGAGTTGTAGCATCCCACTGCGGAGCACAGAGATGTCTGAATCCCAGAACAGCCACAAAAGCCAGCCATGAAAGGACCTGGGAGACATACCAAGAAACACAGCTCTGCTCCTGGCCAGCCCCTTAGAGCCTGTGTGACTCAGTTGCAATTGCCCAGTTTCTCCAAAGGGGTAGTGCAAATCCCAGAAGCACGAAGAAGGGAGGCCTTAGGGAAGAAGGGGGGTTCCACAGACCTCTGCAGAGATCTTAATTTTTTGAGTCTCTTCTGAGCCAGAAGTGAACTTAAAGCTACCCTATTTGTCCCCTTTATCCAACTGCTTTGATCCCTTGGTGTCTTGAAATGGAGTTTGCCAACGCCAATTTTGCTTTGTGATCTTAATCACAGAAGCTGTTCTTTGAGAGAAGATGAAGAGTTGAGTGGGGGATCAGGTGGAGAGCACATTCCAGATGTAATCCTACAGAGCACTGGACACAGGGAAGGATGGAATCCAGTCAGAGAAGGAGGAACCTGATGTGGTCGGAATGGATGGTGTAGTCTGGGCTGGATGGTGAAGAGGCCGGCAAGGAATCAGACCATGGAGGCAAGGGAGTTGGCACTTCAACTGTGGCTCACTGGTAGCCATGACCGGTACTAGAGTAGGAAGGTGACTGACATGCCTCTGGTAGGCCACAGGTTCTCAGGAAGCAGAAATGTAGTCATGGGCACAGTATGAACATGGAGAATATGTTTAACTGGAGTGAGGAAGCAGGGCAGAAGGAGGACTCATCGTTAGAAAGGCAAGAAGGCCCAGGGATAGAATACCACCTCTAGAATTTACCTTTTAGATATCCTTCTCTCAAGGGGTGGCTGGCCCATGCTCCTGGGGGGCACCAGAAATTGGCTGGGTCTGGATGGAAATGGCTGTTTACCCAAGAACATCCAACAGTCTCGCTGATTTGAGCAGCACAGACTACTTGAGTCCCGGATGTCCTCTGTCTCCCTAGTGCCCATCGTCCCAGACTTCCTTCACAAACTGGTTCCTCAGGTTGTGGTCCAATCTTGGCTCAAAGCTGAATCCCAAGTCTCTTTACCCAGGGTGAACTATTAAACTGAAAATTTTGGAAGCAAACTTTGGCCTCCTTGTTCAATACAAATCTGCCTGTTAGGCAAAGCTCTAGAACGCCAGAGCTACCGTAAAGAGGTGCCAGCCCAAAGGCCTTTCTCCTAGTCAGAGTGTCCCTGTCCTGGGCCTCCACTGCAGCTTCATCCCTGTCAGACCAGGAGGATAATGGGAGTTACTTGCCTTAAAGGCATCATTGAGCAGTGAAAGGGGTTACCTACAAGGGGAGAGGCTGGGAAACAAACTGTAGTCATCCTCTCCTGCCCACTCATCTGGCTGTGACTGATGGTGTAATCCGGCCACAGTTGTGCTGCCTATTACCTCCATGGCTTGGAGCATGTTACCTAACCTTTGTGAACGGAGGTAAACAGAATACCTATCTACAAAGCTTGTTGAGAAGACTAAGTAAATCAACATACGTGAACTGCCTAACACACAATATGACTCTCAAAGTAGACCTTGGAAAGGGGTTAATTTCCTTCCTCCGTATGCCTCCTGGCCACTTATGGGCTGGAAGGGCTGGAAGTAACCAAAAATGTCAGACCCACAAATAGAATGGTCTTCAGAGGTTTGATCCCCTCCACAATCCTAATAAATGATTATCTACCCCTCCACTTAAGAACTTAACCCCCCCCCAAAAAAAGATTTTACTATTTTATATTTTAAAGTCTGTATCCTTTAGGGAGAATTCTGATCGCTAAGACTTTCTTAAAATCCTGTCCGGATCCCGAAAAACCACGATCTCCGTATCTCCTGCCAGCACTTCCCTATGCTGAAGAGATCTGTGGGCAACATCTGAGGCCACACCCACATCATGTTTGTTACCATGGCATTATGAGCCCCTTGCGGAGTAAGGAGAGGCACTCAGCCAAGGTGTGTCCTCCGGCTCTGGCCCCCAAAATCTGATTCAGCGTGACCCTTGTCAAGTCATTTTCCTTCCTGGGTCACGGTTTCCCCATCTGCAAAATGAAAGGCCAGATTTCTTTCTTCCCTTCTATGAATATGCAGGTGAATTTGTTTTCCACAGACAATGGACATCTTTATAAGCTATTTTTTTTTAAAGATTTTATTTATTGGACAGAGAGAAACACAGCCAGAGAGGGAACACAAGCAGGGGGAGTGAGAGAGGGAGAAGCAGGCTTCCCGGCGGAGCAGGGAGCCCGATGTGGGGCTTGATCCTGGGTCTCCGGGTTCATGACCTGAGCCGAAGGCAGTTGCTTAACCAACTGAGCCACCCAGGTGCCCCTATAAACTCTATTAAGACAAATTTCAGATTTACTTTGAAAATAGCATTCAATATATTAATACACACTTCTGATTGGATTTTGCTATCCAATTAAGATAAAATTTGTCTTTGTAACATGAAGGGATCATGGGATTTGACATTTAAAAATTTTGCAGATTCCTTTCAATACTGAAAACCAAAAACTGTACTACCTTGTTTCCAAACTTGGGGATTCTCGTGAGTTCACTTAGTTTGTGAAGAGGCTCTATTATTGGCAGTTTATTTTGGTCAAGTCTCATTCTTGCTAAACCATCTCTTATATTGAAGGCCATACGAAAAATATTTTTCACAGTGTGAGAAAAAGGATCTGTATCAATCATTGAGGAAGAGGATAGCGATGTCTTAGGAGCGTCTCAAGACTGACTTCAGAATTCTTTCAAGATCATTCTCCGCATTTTCCAATTCTGCGGGCATTGCTCTACTGTCTCCGACTTTACGTTGCTTTCCCCCCCAATGTTCAGGTCGATGCTTTGGCAGACAAGGCTCTGCCTTGAAACACGCCAAGATACAGCACAAGGCTGATGAAGATCTTCAAGTTTACACATCCTGTCCGGTATGAAGCCAAAGGTCACCATCAGGTGAGAGGGAGGTTCTTAAACAAGAAAGAAATTAAGAAATGGTGCTAAATCGAATGATTTGGAGAACATCTGCGTTGCTTTTTCCTTACCAAACTCTGAAAGCTAAACAAGGCACCAGGCATGCTGGACTGCTTCTTCTGGGTTGGAAGCTTCAACAGCGCCTTAACTTCTAAGTGCCTTCAGACTCACCTCAAACTAATCTGTTGCTTGGAGAACGCACCATATACTCTTCGACTCGGCCGGAAATTTTCCACCAGCTGCCTGCACTGGCGGCAGAGGGCCCTGCTCCTCTCTTCCGGGGTCCTCAGGGTCTGCAGCTGCGACAGCAGCAGGGCTCAGCCCCTATGGGGTTCAGGGGCGCTTGTCCCTCTTCAACTCCTGTTGACCCGATCAGAACTGAACCCTGCCTCCTATTGCAGACCTCCTCCCGGAGAAGCTGCCAAACCCCGGCATCCCTCCAACTACAGCCCGGGCACTTCCGGGAGGGGAGGCGCCGCGCGGCTCAGCGCGTGCGCACTCCGCGGCCACCGCCTCCCGCCTGTTAGCGGCGCGGGGGTTGGGAGAACCGCGAGGGGGGCCGCTGGTGTCCGGGTCACCCCGCTGGGGTTTTAAGGGGTTTGTTCTGAGAAGGTGTTACTGTGCCTAACGTAGTTGAGACCACTTGACATCCTTCATGGTGTACTGTAAATCACTCTCTCTTTGCTTTTAAATACACATTTTTAAAAAATAAAGATAGTGCGGGTAATGGTGGGTTTTTGGTTTTTGTAGTTTTTTTTTTCCCAAAAAGAATCAGGTTGTAGCAAAACGTTTATGAAGAAAAACAAGAGTGCCCTGCTCCTCCTCTCCGCCCTCAGCAGCCCTGCTTTTCAAGCAACCATCCTTTTTTTCCTTTCTTTCTTTTTTCTTTTCTTTTTCCTCTTATTTTCCCTTTCCTCTTCTCTCTCTCTCTCTGCCCCTTCCTCCCTCCCCTCCCCTTTCCTTCCTCTTTCTACCAGTTTTAACTTGCTTGTTGCAGTTTTCTCCTTAGATTTGATTTCAAACACGCTTTTTGGCTCTCAAGTTATAAGGTTATGCTTTTTTGCCTTAGCTGGATTATCTCCAGCTTCCATGAAGTACGGGCTAATGAGGCAGAGCAGCTCCACCTGTGTATTGCCCATGTGAATTAGGAACTGTCTTCACTTCCTGCAGGTTGCTATGGGATCCATCCTCCAGTGCCAGAGCCCCGTTGGTTACATGGTGATTCTTAAACCAGCTTCCAGCTTCTGAATCCAGTCTGGTCCAATTCACTTGTTCTTTCAAGGCCGCTGGCAAGTTCCACTCCTCAACTCTGGACTTGACCTTTCCCTTCATTCTGTTGCCTTTCTTCCCAGGGGTGTCTTAGCACTTGGAGCATCTCCAGTACAAGTTTGAGGGATTTTCGAAACCCACCACTGGACAAAGGGCCCTCACCCACTGCAGCCATCTGAGCCTTTCCCAGAGATATCTGACCATAAAAGCGCTAGTCCATAGGCCTTTCCTTCTGACTAGTAATGCACTTGCTGACTGTCTATCCCAAAGCTCTGATTTGTATGATATGATACCTGTTCAAATATAGGCTTGGGCTCGACCCCTCTGTTATTTCCTAGATCTGGTCAAGTCCCAGGAATCTTTACCAAGCTCCTCAAGTGATCAAATCTGTTACAGATGATTCAGAACCACTCTTTGCGAAACACTGCCCTTAGGAAATTACTTTAAAACTGATCTATTTGAACGAGATATTCTCATAAAACTATTTAGAACAGGGGGAAAAAAATATATGGTGAAGTCCCCATGCCCCACTTTTGGGAAGGATTAGACATTATACTTCAATGAATATTTTACCATTAAATCTAAAAGATTTTTAAAAAACCCAAAAGATTGTAAAACCACAGCCTGAAGTATTAGACCTTGAATTACCTTGAAATCACCTAGTTCAGTGCCTGAGTGCCTTGCTCATTCTCACAAATGTATAAGTAAATTTGTCATGGATATGTTTATGAATTTTGTACTTTTAATGTTTTCTACACTTTTTCAGTTAGTATATATCTATTAGTAATTTGACAAAATAAACTCAAGAAAATTATAAATACATATCTGCTCCCCCAAATAAAATCTGCATAAACATTAGAAAAGGGGGGAATCCATATGTAACTTCACTGTGTATTGTGTTTAATTTTTTTTTAAAGATTTTATTTATTTATTTGACAGAGAGATCACAAGCGGGCAGAGAGAGGAGGAAGCAGGCTCCCTGCTGATTAGAGAGCCTGATGGGGGCCTCAATCCCAGGACCCTGAGATCATGACCTGAGCCGAAGGCAGAGGCTTAACCCTCTGAGCCACCAGGCACCCTTGTGTTTACATATGTCTCTTGCTCTCTGTGTGTATGTAGAAATTCTATTTCCTTTTTACTTTAAGTATTTTATGCCTTTTCTATAGTATGTTTTGTTTTGTTTTTTTTTACTTACGTAAAAACAACGTGATCTACCATAATAATAATTATTAGGCAAAGACTTCAACAGTTGGTAAAAGCATCAGGTGAGAGGTTATTGGGAATATTCACAGGGTCTCAAATATCACCCCACAAATTACTTTATTAATTACAAACAGAAATGGGTTTCTTTTTTTATTACTTATTTATTTATATTTATTTTTATTTTTTAAGCATTTTTTCTTTAAGATTTTATTCATTTATTTGACAGAGAGAAACACAGCTAGAGAGAGAACACAAGCAGGGGGAGTGAGAGAGGGAGAAGCAGATGATCCTGTCCCAGGATCATGACCGGAGCCCAAGGCAGTCGCTTAACCAACTGAGCCACCCAGGCGCCCCCCGGAAGTGGGTTTCTTTATAATAGCGAAACCCCAAGGATATCACCTTGACCAAGTATCCCATTCACATCACTAGAATGGGACAAACTGACGTCATGTTTTTCCGATGTGATATCCGGAGCAGGATAAACACCTATGAAATATTCCTGCCAAATATTTTGATTGGAATCTACTTTTGAGGAAACAATCAGACAAATCCAAATTGTGGGACATTGTACAAACTACCTTATATTTTTAAAAATATCATGAAGGACAGAGGAATAAAAGCTAGAGAACTGGTCTGGTATGAAGGAATTTAAAGGGAGGGATAGGATGCAATGTGGCATTATTGGGATAATGGAGGAAATTTCAATGTCTATGGTATATTAACTAACATTATTGTTTCATTTTTTGAGAATGATAATACTGATATAGTTGAATAGGAGAATGCCTTATTCCTAGGATACACAGGCTGAACTGTTTAGGAGGGAAGCATCATGACTCAGCAGCTTTTCAATGGCTTGAGGGGGGTGAGGAATATATATTTTTCAGGTGTATATGTATACGGAAAGAAAGATAAAGTAAAGGAGATAAAAATGAACAACGAGTGAATAGAGATAAACAGTATGTATGTTCGTTGTATGATTCTTTCAACGTTTCTGTAGGTTTGAAGTCTTCCCGCATCAAAAGTTGGGCAGTGGGGGAGGGGGGTGGGCAGGGCACAGGAGTAAGGCCTCTCCACAGTCAGCCCCACCAAGAGACGGCTATCCGGAGGCTGTCCGGCTGTCCCACTGTCCGTCCCACTTGCCAGTCAGTTGAGGGCCCTGAAGGCTCAGAGCTTTGCAAAGCAACAGGCCAGATCGCTTCTCAAGCAGCCTCCTGATGGGGCTGGAGTCGGAGTTGGCTAATTGCGGGATGATGTCAGGACACAGGATGGACAGATTCCAGTTTGTCTGGTCCTGAGAAAAAAAATAGGTCCCGTATCTTCAATGGCCCTGATAAGGCGCCTCCAGGGATATGAGTAATGGTCAGATCCAGAGGATGAACCCGAGCTAAGAAAGCTGGACAAGGAAAGCCCAGAGCACCGTGACAAGGAAATTCTTCCCCTGAATTGCCTTTTCCTATTGAGATAAGATAGTACACAATAAAGGGCCGGGCTGAGAAGTGCTGCCACCAATCCCAGTGGGAGCAGCTGGCCTGAGGTTCTGAGGGCCTGGCGCTGTCGACACCTGGGAGGTCTCCAGGAGGTCATTGACCTCGGCCCCACAGTCACGTCGTGGTCCCACCACTCCTCAGCGGTGAGACGGATTCCTGCTCTTCTCCTTCCTAAGAAAGTTGACTCTTCTGGGACCTGCCTCACTGGTGGGCGGGAAGCACTGATAATCGACCCTGAATGGCCTTTTCAGCTCCTAAAGGCCAGTAAAATATCAGTTACCATCATGACTTTGTAGGCACGAAGCAATTAGTTTTGTCACTCTCCCCGCCTTTTGAGTCCAACTTACCTGGATGTCTTTTAGGCCTTGACTGCATTTTTACTGTGAGATTGTGTGAGTAAAGCCCCCTTTGAACTTCTGGGGAGGCCAAACTGCGACTCTCTGAGATGCTCCCTTTCTCCCCAGCAAACCCATGGGGGCAGAAGATGTCACAATGTCATCCCTTCGATACACCTTCACTAGAAAACAGAACCCCCCCACAGGCAAGTGGTGACTCGCCCCTGCAGGCCAGAGCGAGGAAGAGGAGGAGGAGGAGGAGGAGGGGGGAGGAAGATTAGCAGCAGCAACAGCAGCGAGTGAACCACTGAGCTGACCTGACAGTGGGTCCCTGAGCTGCAAGGGGAGGTAAGCGGGGCCTCCTCTAACTTCTGAGTGGGGTGCCATAGGGCAGAATCAGGAGTATGGAAAGCGAGCAGTGCCTTTGACTGGTCTTCATGGGGAAGAGGATTGAGCTGAGTGAGTAGGTATAGGCACAGTGCTCCCGGCCACCAGAGTGACTTCAGCCCAGCTCCACCACCCAACCACTCCAATACATCTTTGAAGAGGTTTTGGGGAAGAAGCACCCTTGCCCAGAGATTGGGACTGGGAGCTATGCCAGGGGCTCTTCCAGTCTTAAGAATCTGAGCTACTCCTGTCTAGCAATGAATTTGTATTGACCTGTCCTCTGCTCACTAGCCGTGTGACCTTGGGGACATGTTTCTTAGCTTTGGGAGCCTTATTTTTCTCAGCTGTAAAATGGGATTATTAACATTTACCCTACTTACTGCATGGAGTTGTTATAAGCATCCACAGGCGAAGATTCCTGGTGAAATCATAAATGTACTCCTCTCTCTCTCTGTGTCCTCTGTCTCCAGTTCTGGGGTGACCAGAATATCTGGAGTGGCTGTCCCATGGGTCAGAGCAAAGGTCATACATGCTCAAAGGATGCACACTAAATCAGATATCACTAGCCATCGTCCCTCCGTGGTGACCCCTGTGGTTCTTTGAATCTTCCCTATCTCCTGTCTTTACTCTGCCCTTTTTCCATCCCTTATGTTCCCCAGCTAGCACTCTCTGAGAGGTTCTGTGTCCCAGATATGCTGCCGGACTGAGAGCGTGCATGAGCCCCATGCAGTGGGACTGTGTCTTGCCTGGGGCTGGAGAGCCAAGAGCGGGGACAGGGACGAGGTGAGCAGTGGTCTCCGGGAGACTTGCACTGTGGGCCCACAGGGTAGCAGTCCTTTGGCAGGGGGCAAGGCTGAAAGAGTGGAGGCTAGACAGGGGAAGTACTCACCGAGAACCAGTGTTCTTTGCCCCTGTGTTTGAAGAACAGATAATGATGTTCCACCCAGAGAAGACAAGGGGGGAACATGGACAAGCGTGTGGATGAGTCTCGAGACCCATGGACTTTGCTTGTCTGCTCCCCCGACCTTCACCAGCTCCTTCCCTCTCATCAGCTTCCTTCTAGCAAGATGATTTGAAAGCTAGCAGCACATCCTAGAATCACTGCTGCCGGGTGTTGTAAAATATTACCATGAAATCAAGGCGGTTAATTCTCAACCCTGACTGTGCACCAGAATCACCCGGGGTTTGGTTTTGGTTTTCTTTTAATTCGGGTTTCTCGGCCCCACTTTTATATCTTCTGATTCAGTAAATCCGGGACAGGAGTGCTGAGACTGGTCTGCTCACAAACCTGAGGTGGAAATACTGTCACACCCACTTTGTTTTTCCAGTCTCTCCATGAAGACCGCACACGTTTTACTGTGGGAAGCTCAGCATCGCCTAGGAAAGATTCCCGCCTCGCTTCGGGCTGCCCAGAACCTAAAGGCTTAGCCGGTCCCCAAAGTGAAGGAGCTGTGATAGGTTTAAGTGACATCGGTCGGGCCTCATTCCCAGAGGGGAGAGGATAGACGATGAACTGTCCACCACTTATCTTCCCCATGACTCACTTTCCTCATTTGTGAAATAGGAATAAAAACAGTTCTTCCCTCGTAAGCTAGGCTAGAGGAGCTCGGAGAACATAAGAGCACACAGTGAGTGTTCAGGAATGATGGCTGCCCTGCAGTTAGGGGAGGGGGCTCTGGAGCCAGACTCTGGGCTTCACAGCCTGGCAGCCACTCTCCATATCACCTCCGTGCCTCAGTTTCCTTCTCTGTACCTTAGGGGTGGTCGTGACTCCCTCCCAGAACTGTTACTGGATATTATTAAATGAATGAAGAAGTGCAAAGAGATCAACGTGGGTCACGACTTCTGCAGTGACCTCTCACCGCCTCGTGGTGTCAGTGTTGGACACCGATCCTCTCCGCTGGTGCTCGCCCCAGCTCCAGCCAGCCTTCTGGGCCCAGCTGCGGCCCTTCCAGAAGGGTCAGCTGCCTCCCCCTTTGCTACCGGTGGCCGAGGGTACTCAGACTTGGTCTCCTAAAATAGCAGCTCACCTACACAGCCTCCTCCGAGGAGACCAGCTGGCCACATGGCTCTGAGTCAGACCCGGATCCAGCCCTTCCAGCAGGCGGAACCAGATTCTCCATTCTCCCACCCTCTTCCCCAAGAACACCCACCATGTGCCAATAGCTTCTTCGTGTCTATCCTGGACTCTAAGGGTCTGAGCCGATCCCCTTCCCTAATGAAGCTACTCTTTTTTTTTTCTTTAAAGATTTATTTAGGGACGCCTGTGTGGCCCAGTCAGTTGAGAATCTGCCTTCCGCTCAGGTCATGATTTCGGGGTCCTGGGATCAAGTCCTGAATAGGGCTCCTTCCTCAGTAGGGAGCCTGCTTCTCCCTCTGCCTGCTGCTCCCCCTGCTGTGCTCTCTCTCCCTGACAAATAAATAAATAAAATCTTAAAAAAAAATAAAAGCAAAAGATTTATTTATTAGAGAGAGCGCACGAGCAGGAGGGGCAGAGGAAGAAAATCTCAAGTAGACTGTGCTGAGCATGGAGCCCAGCGGCTCGATCTGACAAGAATGAGATCACTGAGCTGAAACCAAGGGTCTGTTGTTTAACTGACCCTGCCACCCAAATGCCCTAAGGCTACTCTTTCAAAGGATGTTACCAGGGTGCGTCTTGGGGTCCCCACACCCCATTTTGTTCAGAAGTCTGTCTGTGCTCTGTGGCCCCAAGTGATTCACCCTCATGAGGAAAATTCCCCAAGAGATTATGAGGTGCCTAACATGTGCTCTTCTGCCAGAAATACTGCCAGGGATCCTGAGGGGCTTTTCTGCTTCTTAGAAAAGAGGCAAAAATCTCTGCTTTGAAATCATGTCATGGGTACTTTTTAAAAACCCCACATGTGATTCTAATATGCAGCCAAGGTAGAGAATCACTGAAATAGGAAGACTAACACCTAACGGCTTTTAAAACTCACCCATGCCAATGGCTGTGTGCTTATTCCCTGAAGGCTGCCATTCCTCAGAACACTTTGATCCTAAAATATCAGAGCTAAATCTGTCCTTCAATATCAGCCGACTCAATGATCCCCAAAGTCAGTGCACAGCAGAATCATCGGTGGCGGGGGAGGGGGGGCGGTCTGCTTATCATATCATACACATTTCCATGTCCTGCTGACTCCGTGGATCTAGGAGTGGAGGAGTGGGGAGAAATCCCAAACTAGTGAGAGGAGGGTGTGGAAAAGTGGGTGGAAGGCTGCCCACTCAGTCGTGCCTAAGCAGGGAGTTGTGCAAGGCCCAGGGAGTGGAGGAGAGGGGGAATCCCAGGGAGAATCCGATAGCGAGGGTGTGAGCATCAGGACTTAGAAACAACGGTGCATGCAATTCTCCAAGTTACATTTTAAGCCTCTTGCCAAATAATACATCCCCTATCTGGCTTTGGAGCATATTTTCAGATGGAAGAAAATATATGTCCAAAGCAGGAACCCCAATATCAGAACCCTCCATGGGAGCGGAGGTGAGCCCCTGGGAAAGCAAGCCAGGAAGACAATTGCTGCCGAGGGTCAGCGAGAAAAGCCTCGGGCTCCGATGACCTCATGGCTCTTTTCTGTCGCCAGTGACCGGACACTCCCTTCCCCTCTGCCCACCTCCACCCACAGGCATATCAAACAGATGACCACTCAAGCACAGGGGAAAAGTGTTCCCCATTGATAACACACATTGTCACGTGCTGCTGCTGTGGCCGCCTCTCCCGAAAGTCCCGTGATGTCAGGCTGAGCGAGCCTGAGTGAGGTCAGTGGGAGCACGCTCTCCCTGGAGATGCAGGAATTTTTTGAAAAGTTGTACAAGGGCAAATGCCTGGTCAGGTCTTGAATTCTCTGTGTGAAACCTTTAGCTCTGACAGCTCAAGTCACATTTGCTCCTTGCCTTGCTGGGCATGGTTTTGTTTATCAGAGCCACGTGCATTGTGAGAGGTAAAAGAGTATCGTCATTGGGCCGGGAGGAGTGCGCTGGGCAGCCTGTCCAGCCAGGAAGCAGGTAATTACTGAATCAGGGGAGCCTCCGGAGCCTGATTCCTCAGAAGGGGTCTCCCCCACCTCTCTGCATTCAGGCAGTGACCCTCCCTGACCTTTCCAAAGAACTCAGGGAGTGATAAGGAACTCTAGCTGTGGGACCAGAGCCTCCTGGCTATCACCATTCCCCACATAATGCCAGAGGGTCATGAAAATCAGTCTTTCCCCACATTATCATGCTCTCAAGCCTCTGACCGCTCCCCAACCTTCCCAGGCTCCTGTTTGGCTAAATATTTGGGAGCTGGGACAATACCCTCACTGGAGCAGTGGTGGGCACGTGCTGGAAAGTCACTTGGAAAGTGATTGTCCAAACTGAGCCAATTTGTCAAAGATCATTTTCTTTTCACTCATCACCTCCCCCACACCCCATGATAAGATAGGGTCCCCAGAGCACAATAATCCTTTCCTGAGATACAATGTAGAGGCTCCTGAGAAAAGAAACAAAAGTGAAGCTAATTTTGGCTTTTCTGGGACTTCAGTAAAGGAGGCAGGCGGGACCCATCCAGCTCGAGGAAGCCGAGGAAGCCGGGGTGGGCCTGGTCTCATTGCTCCAGGGTATCTGCTCAGATCACAGGGGGATTTGGAGAACAATGCAAGGGGGGGGTGGGCATGATGGAAACAGAGTCTTGGCCCGCCATGGAGCCGGAAGTCTGGTCCAGACTCCCGAGAGGTCTCTAAAATGACAGTCCATGACTTCAGACTTGAAATTTTTTTTAACCACAAACTCCTCACCATATCTTCCAACTAAATTATTAATGAATTAAGATTCGGGGATTCCTTACAGACCAGCTGCGGTCCTCATGCTCTTCGGGGCTCTGTGAGACCCCAGAAGATGTAGGTTACTGTTGGTATGCATCAGCACTTTTTTCAGGGGTGAGGGTCCTTGACTTTCCTCTGATTCTCAAAGGGATTTACCATCTGAAAAAGACATGCCCCTCCAGGAGGAGAGTGAGGGCCAGGTGGAGCTCCTGTCCTTTGTGGCAATGCTGGTGAGATTTCAGATTTCGGTGTGCATTTAGAATTGGCTGGGTATCAGGTCAAAACACAGACTCTGATTCAGCAGGTCTGGGCAGGGCTCAGAGCATGCTTTTCTGACCATCTCTAGTGACTCAGAGTCTCCAGGCCCCCGGAGCACATGACTGAGTAGCAAAGCCTGAGGGCCCACAGTAAGTCTCTCACTCCAAGCCCACATCAGGGCCACAGCCTCCTATGTGATCTCTTGTCCACCCTCCATAATGGCTACCAGAGTGACACAATTCTAATCCTGTTCTTCCTCCTTCTATTCCTCCCACCCCCACCTGAGCTCCTGTGTTAAATAATAGCACCTCAGAATCTATAAACAAAACATTCCTTGATTTGTCTTCATCCTCTCTTTTCTCCCATTGCATTGTCCCAGCAGCAGTTCATGCCCGTGATGCTGGCTTACAGAAGGGCAAGGACTGGTGGGAGTCAGACCAGTCTGAATCCTGTTCCTGCCATTTGCTAATTTTGTGACCACCTGAATTCCAGTTACTTGACATCTACAATGGGAACAAAGATATCTTCCTCATGGAGTTACCATGAGAAGCAAATAATCTATGCAGAGCATTTATCCCTTACACAGAGCAAATGCTCACTAGGCAGCTGCTCTTGTGACTTAATCATATATACCCTAGAGTTTCCACGTGTCCCATGATTCCCTGCTTGCATCGTTCACTCAGTTCCCTCCTCTGCCTGCATCAAATGCCACCTCTTCCTTCTCCAATCCTTTCTGGTCTCCCTGGGTACCATCCTGTCTTTCACCCCAACTGTAACACTGTGGGTGATTTTTTTTTTAAAGATTTTATTTATTTATTTTGAGAGAGAGTGAGTGAGAGAGAACGTGAGAGGGGAGAAGGTAAGAAGAAGAAGCAGGGAGCCCGATGTGGGACTCGATCCTGGGACTCTGGGATCATGACCTGAGTTGAAGGCAGTTGCTTAACCAACTGAGCCACCCAAGCGCCCCTGTGGGTGATTTCTTTCTCTATCCTGCCTATAGGCGTGGCCGGCGTGGTCTGAGGAACATATTAATAAAGGTCACTGGTAGAGTCTTCTGCAACAGAATTGTGTTCTTATATCCTTCACTTGTGTATGTGTAATACACACCCATTCCTTCACCACAATAGATATATATGTATTAGCTTATAATTGGAGAGGTTTGTTTGGTTATTTCTCTCCCCCAATTAATTTAATCCTCATAATATTTATTAGTTCTGCCCTGAGAAGTTGCAGATCTTAAGACAGTATTGCATAAGCACAGGCTTTACCTTATATTGGGATCAGTTCACTCAATGAGTAAGTACCAGCCTCTTCCTAGAGGCACAATAATGACAGAGTGAAGATCATCACATTTGCTTAGCAACAACACAAGGGTGTGTAGCCTTCCTTTCGGAGGCCTTGGCTGGAGGACAGCTTCTGCCACTCAGGAGAACACAGGGCCTGTGCTGGGGCCTCCCTTGGTCAGTCCCATGGTGTGGCCTCAGGGAGCCCATAAATACCAGTGATGATCCGCCCTAGACCTAAACAAGGATCCCTTGAGGCCATTTTCCAACTGCAGTTGTTTGGGCAGAAGAGCCTAATTGTCGGCAAAATGAGTCCTTCTGAATATTTGTACTCCCATCCAAGCCT
>PITA01027149.1:0-21413 GCA_004023965.1 Spilogale gracilis | reverse complement strand
TCTTCAATAAATGGTGCTGGGAAAATTGGACAGCTACATATAGAAGAATGAAACTAGACCATTCTCTTACACCACACACAAAGGCAAACTCGAAATGGATGAAAGACCTCAACGTGAGGCAGGAATCCATCAAAATCCTGGAAGAGAACATAGGCAGTAACCTCTTTGACATCAGCCACAGCAACTTCTTTCAAGACACATCTCCCAAGGCAAAGGAGACAAAAGCGAAAATGAACTTCTGGGACTTCATCAAAATAAAAAGCTTCTGTACAGCAAAGGAAACAGTCAACAAAACAAAGAGGCAACCCACAGAATGAGAGAGGATATTTGCAAATGACACTACAGACAAAGGGCTGGTATCCAATACCTATAAAGAACCACTCAAACTCAACACCCAAAAAGAAGATGAACACATCAAGAAATGGGCAAGAGACACGAAGAGGCACTTCTCCATAGAAGATATACAAACGGCTAACAGACACATGAAAAAATGTTCAGCATCACTAGCTATCAGGGAAATTCAAATCAAAACCACACTGAGATACTACCTTACACCAGTCAGAATGGCCAAAATTAACAAGACACGAAACAACAAGTGTTGGAGAGGCTGCGGAGAAAGTGGAACCCTCTTACACTGTTGGTGGGAATGTAAACTGGTGCAGCCGCTTTGGAAAACAGTGTGGAGATTCCTTAAAAAATTGAAAATAGAGCTACCCTATGACCCTGCAATTGCACTACTGGGCATTTACCCCAAAGATACAGATGTAGTGAAAAGAAGGGCCATAAGTACCCCAATGTTCATCACAGCAATGGCCACAATCGCCAAACTGTGGAAAGAGCCAAGGTGCCCATCAAGAGATGAATGGATAAAGAAGATGTGGTACATATATACAATGGAATACTATGCCTCCATCAGAAAGGATGAATATCCAACTTTTGTAGCAACATGGACTGGACTGAAAGAGATTATTCTGAGTGAAATAAGCCAAGAAGAGAAAGTCAAGTATCACATGGTTTCACTTACTTGCGGTGCATGAGGAGTAACCTGGAGGACAGTGGGTGAAGGAAAGTAAAGGGGAACTAGGGTAATCCAGGGAAAGAAACAAAACAACAGAGACTTTGGACACGGAAACAAACTGAGGGACTTGGAGGGAGGGGGATGGGGGGATGGGAGAGCCTGGTGGTGGGTACTGGGGACACCTAAAGTGTGGAGCACTGGGTGTGGGGAATGGGGAATGAATCTTGGAACACTGGAAAAAAAAATTTAAGTAACAATAAAAAAATAAAATAAAATAAAATAAATTTAAAGTTAAAAAAAAAATCACCCATCCAAAAAAAAAGTATATATATATATATATATATATATATATGCCAGAAAACAATTCCTTATTGATTCTTAAGACTTGTACCCTTGTGTATACATTGTTAAATACATTTTTCACAATTTTCATATATTTTCATTCTTCATTGTTCAATTTAGTCTCCAGTTTGGATTGATTCACCATGTGGTTTTTCTCCAGTCCTATCTACTCTCTAGTAGTTAGGATCTTCCATAAACAGTTTGAGCTTTAACCCTGGAAGAGACTGCCCCCACACATCCTCAATTGAAATGGCATGTTTTCAGTATCTGTGAGATCATAGTGGGCTCTGACTATCTTTTTCCTTTCATTTAGCTATTAATGGCTTTATGTTTGGCAACCAGCCGGGCCTAAGCATGTGCAAAAAGGATAGAGTTTCCTGGCATATGATTGGAATGGGCACGGACACAGATATGCATGGAGTTTATTTTCAAGGGAACACCATCCACATACGAGGGACTCACCGCGACACCCTAGCCCTGTTTCCCCATACCTCCACCACGGTCTTCATGCAGCCGGACCATGCAGGTAAACTTGGTGGGATCATCTTGGGTGACCAAATTCCTATCTTCAGGCACACACTCTAAAAGACACTGGTTCAATTTGGGCACTTCAAGGCAAACAGCCTTATTACAATCGAACAAACTTACCTATTTTATTCCAAACACACAGTCCAAAGAGTAGAGGGGAAGTATCTGGAATGACACAAAGCAGAAGTCAACATCCTCTAAACAAGCTTGCCACACAAATCCCAGGAGAGTGCTTTTGATTCATTTTCAGGAATGATTGTGCCCCAAGAACAAGAATATTTCTTGTTCTTTAAAGCACCAACATTTTAATTGCTGCTCTGAAGCCTGTACCAGGCATGGACAGACCCGTGGATGCTTCCAGGTTATGGACATGGACCCTCCTCTAGAGACTGATAGTAGCCTTTTGACAAGTTACTTGGAGATTTCTCCATTTTCATGCTGTTGGGCACCCTTGGTTTTCCAGAGAGGAAGATGCATTGGGTATGAAATCCATGGAGGGCCCATTGAAGTACCAGTACTCATCCCTTCTCTTAGAGATTCCCAAGCTAATTACACAATTGGGACATTTTTATAAAAGATATAGGGCAATGTGTGACTGCATATGCTACCTGTCACATGAAAAATAAAGATAACAGATGACATGGGCATTCAAAAATTTTCTCCAACCCAACTTTTTTATTTTATTAGTCTTTAAAGGAAATCGTCTCTTGATCTTGGCTCAGGTCATGATCTCAGGATCGTGAGATTGAGATCTTTTCAGGCTTCCACTCAGCAGGGAGTCCACTTGGGATTTTCTCTCCCTCTCCCCTCTCTCAAATAAATGAATAAATAAATATTGAAAAAAAAAAGAAACCAATATGCTATCCTACCCAAGGTTACTACTTTTTTTTTTAATGATTTTATTTAATTATTTGACAGAGAAAAACACAGTTAGAGAGGGAACACAAGCAGGGGGAGTGAGCGAGGGAGAAGCAGGGCTCCTGCCAAGCAGGAAGCCTGATGTGGGGCTTGATCCTAGGACTCCAGGATCATGACCCAAGCCAAAGGCAGATGCTTAATGACTGAGCCACCCAGGTGCCCCAGATGAGTACTTCTTGACTCTGTGTCCTTTATGAATTCATGTCTACTTCTTTACGTCACACTAGAAGTGCAGCTTCGATGCCCCTCGGTGTCATTGGTTAAAAACTTATGGCTTGTGCTTCAAAACATTTGTCCAAGAACTGCCTGAAACTAGGAGCTCCACAATCTCTGCCTTAGACTTTGAGGATTTAATCTTTTATGTTAGTATAATCGATTAGTTATGAATCACCCAATCCAAGGGATGCCTTGGGCACAATGATTTTTTCAAATATGCTCTTCAAGACCAAATATGGGAGAGAAGATAAACAGCCAGTTTTAATCCATAGAAACAGGATGGGGGGGTAGGGTGGGAGGGATGGTGTGGCTGTGTGTTGGGCATTGAGGAGGATATGTGCTATCATGAGAAAAAGAAAAAAAATACAGTAAACTCTCAAGTACACACATACACACACACACACACACACACACACACACAACAGGCACTCAAAGCAACAGTTGGCTGGAATAATTTTACAGACTTGGTTAATTATTCCAGTGCCTTGCATATTACACATGTACCCTACAAGGTTCTAAAGAGATTATGACAGTGTTTTCCAGTTTCTGTCTGGTGGTGAGTATAAATGTCTGACTGCTTAATAGTTTGGTCATTTCACCAATTCCTCTCTCATATCTATAGACCAAAAGTAGTGCCCAAAATGTGAGTAGACCCTAGGCTTCCACTCAAATATTTTTTCTTTGTTCTTGTTTTTTAACCACCTTATTCAAATATGACTGATAAACAAAAACCTATAGATATTTAATATATACAAATCAATAGTGATGTTGAACATCTTTTCAGGTGTCTGTTGACCATCTATATGACTTTCTTTGGGGAAATGTCTGTTCATATCTTCTGCCCATTCTTTAATTGAATTATTTGTTTTGGGGGTATTGACTTGTATTTTTTCTTTATATATTTTAGATACTCACCCTTTATTGGATATGTCATTTGCAAATATCTTCTCCCATTCAATAGGTTGCCTTTTAGTTTTATTGTTTCCTTCTACTGTGCAGAAATTTTTTATTTTTATGTAGCCCTGGTAGTTTATTTTTATTTTTGTTTCTCTTGCCTCAGGAGACATATCTAGAAAAATGTTGCGGTGGCTGATGTCAGAGAGATTACTATCTGTGCTCTCTTTAAGGATTTGTATGGGTTCAGGTCTCACATTTAGGTCTTTAATGCATTCTGAGTTTATTTTTCTGTATGGTCTAAGAAAGTGGTCCAGTTACATTCTTTTGCATGTTGCTGTCCAGTTTTTATAACACTATTTGTTGAAGAGACTTTTTCTCATTGCATATTCATTCCTCTTATTGAAGGAGAAAGTTGAAGATTGGTTGAACCATACAGCTGTGGGTTAATTTCTGGGTTCTCTATTCTATTCTATTGATCCAGTTTTATGTGTCTAGTTTTATGCAAGCACCATGCTGTTTTGATTACTACTGCTTTGTAATATAACTTGAAATCTGGAACTGAGATACCTCCTATTTTTTTCTTTTTCAAGATTGTTTTGGCTATTTGAGTGTTTGTGGTTTAATATAAATTTTAGGATTTGTTTGTACCAGTTCTATGAAAAATGCTATTGGTATTTTGATAGAGATTGTATTAAATCTGTAGGTTGCTTTGGGTGCTATAGACATTTTAATGGTATTTCTTTTTCCAGCCAATGAGCATGGAATGTCTTTCTATTTCTTTGTGTCATCTTGAATTTCTCTTATCAGTGTTTTATAGTTTTCAGAGAATAAATCTTACACCTCTTTGATTAAGTTTATTCCTAGATAGTTTATTGGTTTGGGTGCATTTGTAAATGGGATTGTTTTCTTAATTTCCCTTTCTGCTGCTTTATTATTAGTGTATATGAATGCAACAAATTTCTGTACATTGGCTTTGTACCTTGTGACATTACTGAATTCATTTATCAGTTCAAATAGGGTATTTTTGGTAGAGAGTTAGGGTTTGAAAATCAATATTACAATGAGATATGACATCATACCTGTCAGAATGGCTAAAATAAAAAAAATAAGAAACAATAAGTATTGGCAAAGATATGGAGAAAAAGGAACACTCATGCACTGTTGGTGGGAATGCAGACTGATACAACCACTATGGAAAACAGTATGGAGCTTCCACAGAAAATTAAAAATAGAGCCACCCTAAGATCCAGGAAATACTCTACTGGGAATTTGCCCCACAAATACAAAAATGCTAATTCAAAGGGGTACATGCTCCCCTATGTTTGTAGCACCATTATTTACAATAGCCAAACTATGGGAGCAGCCCAAATGTGGTTAAGGAAGAGGTGGTAATATACACGATGGAATATTATTCAGCCATAAAAAGAATGAAATCTTGCCATTTGCAACAACAGGGACAGAGCTATAGAGAATATAATGCAAAGTGAAATAAATCAGAGAAAGACATATACCATACGATTTCACTTATATGTGGAATTTAAGAAACAAAACAAATGATCAAAGGAAAAATGGAAAGGAAAGGAAAAAAGAAAAAAGAGAGAGGAAGAGAAACACCAAGAAACAGACCCTTAATACAAAAAAACTGATGGTTACCAGAGAGAATGAAAAAAAAATAAAATGATTAAAAAAACCAAACACCTATTTATGCATTTAAAAAAGAACAAATTGGTGAATTGAGAGGTAAGTATATGTCTGTGAAGCTATCACCACAATCAAGGCCTTAAACTCCTCTTTGTTCTTAGAGAAGGTAATTCCTTGGTTAGCAAAGAACAGGATGAACACGTGAATCATGGGCTTTCTGGCAAACAACACACACAGTGGGCCTCTTCTACTGTCTGCCTTTGGAGTATCTTCTGGTTTCACAAACACCTTTCCTCATGAGGGTCCTGCTCAGTGCTGAG
The DNA here is from genome assembly GCA_004023965.1 of Spilogale gracilis. Classification (NCBI taxonomy): domain Eukaryota; kingdom Metazoa; phylum Chordata; class Mammalia; order Carnivora; family Mephitidae; genus Spilogale; species Spilogale gracilis. The sequence continues at coordinate 15,533 of PITA01027149.1, read as the reverse complement.
TGGTTCTTCTCATTCTCAAGGGGTAATTACAATACTTGGATATGTAGAGCATGACAAGCTCTGTCACTGTGCATTGTATGGGGGTAATGAGGCTGATCAGTGATCACTCGCCCCTAAGAACAGACTCTCTATGAAAGGAAGGGAAGATTTATTGATTCAATAACTCCACTGAAAGTTAATATCTTCCAATAATTTTATTTTCTATGATTTTATGGTAAGTTCCATTAAGATATATCTACCTGATACCAATCTGGAAAATTGCATCGGTTTATAAAATTACATAATTTTCAGACATGATTGTTGGCATAATGTAGGGAAATCTAGTTGATTTTCTTTTTCTTTTCACCTGGCATAATGTTGACCTATCACTGGTAATGGGAACCTCCTTTGCTCAAAGATTAATGAATAATAATAATAATTTAATAATAATTCTTTATGTATATATTTCACTTTATATAGTTTACGAAATCCTTTAGGGCAAAATACATGATTTCAGAAATGTGCCCTAATTTAATTTAGAATATTAATCTTATGGGTAATTAGTTCATTTTAAACTGGGCAATCATACCTATCAGTAATTTTCCAGGAGCAACTCTCTTCTAACAGGTGTGTACAATAGGGAAGACCCAGAGAAATTATTTCTTGGTAGCATTTCATTTTCAATTCCAGATGAATTTCAGATGGTGTTTTTCCCTGCTGGTAAGTAAATATATTCACAGTAATTTATTCCCGTTGGAGTCTGGCTGGAAAATACAATGTAAAATTGGTGTTCTAAAGATCCACCTTACAAGTTATTTTTTGGCGGAGAAAATGCTGTAGATTGCGGGCAGACGGAAGCCACGATGGAGGCAGTCGAGTTCTCCACACGATGCGCAGCCGTTTCTCTTTCAGGTATTTTCAGGCTGTTTTGCTCCACCATGCACCACTTCGTGAGAGGCATGAATCAGATCTATGAGGTCAAGAGCTGTGGCAACAAGGACCCTTCAGAGCAGCCCTACGGGATGATAAGAACCTTTTACATCGCCGCTGAAGAGGTAGAATGGGATTATGCCCCTAACAAAAACTGGGAGTTCGAAAAGCAGCACTTGGACGCAGGAGGGGAAAGGTACCACGGGCGAAGCCTCCAAGTCTCTTGGGTGGGATTGCACATGCTCTGTAGGCGGTTCTCCAGCAGGGACACCTGACATTGGCCGGGTTTCATCTGCACAATTCTGGCAGACGATGATGGTTGCAATGAGCACAAAAGAGGAGGCAAGCTGCCCGTCTGCATTCCGGGAGGGGCGTCGGAAGTCATTTGGGGGCACACCCCGCAGGCTCAGGTGCATTCCCTGCTCCCGGTGGCCGGTTGCCAAGTGCGGCTGTCCCAAGAATGTGTGCCCTTGAGCAAGCGCCTAGCGTGAAAAGGTTAGGGAAAGAGGCAGATCCCAGTGACGGGGCGGGGGGGACTGGGAAGACAAAATGGTACAAAAGGAGGCAGGGACGAGGTGTACAGTGAGGTGAGCAGACTTGTAGATTGAGGACTGCGGGGGATGGGGGGGGAAGAGCATTCATGGGATGGGGAGCAGCCTAGGAGCGAGTAGGACACATTGCATTGGCAGAGATCCCCTAATTGAGATGGGCAGCCTGTACCCTGAAAGTTCCCAGGACTGACCTACCCTGAGAGTACTGTGAGCCAGCGCTAAGCACCAAAGGGTCTGCAGGGCTCGAGCCTGGCGCTGGCGTGTCAGCTCCGGTCCCCCCCCACACACTTCCCCTCCTGCCTGTGTACCCCGGGGCAGAGCCAAGCAAAGTATAGAGGCATCTGCCAGCTCAGACCTGTAGACCTCCCCCCCACACAAAGTTCATACCCTCCACTCAAAAACAACCTGCTGCTTGGGTATTCCCTGTCGCCATATACAGACCAGGAGATTCGGGGCGGAGAGTTCAGGCTAAGTGCTGGTCACGGGCGCTGAAACTGATCATAGACCTTTTGAAGGACAAATCTGTGTTCTCGCCACCAAGTCGTGTTAATTTGGGTGTCTTTGTTCCTCTTTGTTCTGTATTATCAGCTCTGTATTATCACTAATTCTCTTCCACCATGCCACCCACAAATCCTCTGTACCCGACTCTTCCTGATCTTAACATGTCTTTTTTCCTCTTCTTGGCCTGTTTTGAGGGTTTGGACTCGTAGAAAAGAGTGTAGAACAGCGTCACCTTATGGATAAGGGAAGAAACGAACTGACTCGTCCCTTTTAAAAAGATTTGCCTCAGGGACAGGACGATTTAAAATTTGTTCCCATAACTCACCAACCCATTTATTAAACTCCTCTCTTTCAAGACCAATGTTGGCAATACCAGCTCAAGACTGGTGCTGGGGCAGTGGAAAATGAAATGAAGGGTGATCCAGCCTCTTCTAAAATGATGATTTTTACTAAGAGGCTGCTAGAACTAAAGAAATAATTGCATAACCATTTTGTGGTATGTATATTCTTAGCCCGTGAGAGTGTAAGAGGCATAGGTGTCATGGTTTTCTCGAAACTCGGGGTAATTTTGGTTTTCCGAACACCTGCTCTCTGGGCCAGCAGGAGGCTGCAGCCTCAGTCTTCTGAGATCGTCTCTGAGGGAACATAGAGAGATAGAGGGTGCTGGCCATGTCTGCCCTCTGCCCTGCCTCTCGGGATATTGCCCATAAATAAACGAAAACAAAGGAAAATGAGAGCCTGTTTACATATTCAAAGTATGACGGATCTGTAGAGAAGAGCTTAGCACAGATGGAGAGACTGGGCCTCCTAGAGGCACATCTGGGGCACCTCTACAGCTGGGAGCCCAGGGACAAATGCCCCTTCTGCCCCCGAGCTGTTATGCCTCGGCCATTTGAGCCAAAGCCTTGGCAGGGAGCACATCTGGCTTCCAAACCACCTGCTGGTGTGGGTTATCCCTGAGACACTTATCATCCCGGTCTGCAGAGACTCCCAGATGTCTTTCCCTAAGGGCTTTCTCAGGACACACTGAGAAGGCTTTGGATCCCAGAAAAGCAACCAGTGGGACTCATCAGCACAATGCCAGGGTTTGTGCAGCGGGAGAGAAATCAAAATCCGAGATGGAGTTGCTCTAGGGAAATACAGCTCTATTCCTAGGGCTTTTAGTTTCACCAGCATGGGATTTGAGACAATATGCCATGTATTGAGCGCCTACCATGCACCAGGCATTTTGCTTGTGACCCTCACAATGTCCTTGAGCCCTTTGGTCAGCCTTGGCCCCTCAGCTGACAGCCCAGCAAGATGGGGGATGAACAAATGCTTACTTGGTGCTCGGTACGTGTCTGGCACAGCCCTTTACGGACCTCAACCCACAGCACCCCCACAGCTGTCCCGGGAGGCCGATGCATGGTCATCACCCCACTTTGCAGAATAGGAAAGCTGACACACAGTAAACATGGCTCCAGGCGCATCTGGGTCACTACCACACATGCTACTAGGACTCTTGGAAAATGAAAGTAGAAGAAAAATTCTCTTCCCTTGGAAAGCATGTGGTCCAGGGCCAAGATGTACATGCATTTAATTGTTAACATCTATTGTGTGCTAGGCAGTGTACCCAGTGCCGGTAAAATGGTGCTAACAAGGGCAGGCAAGGTCCTTTCCCATGCAGAATTCATGGTTCATGGGGAAGACGTTAGAGCAAGCATACTGAGCAAGGCCATCATGATGAGAGGGGAAGGGCAGGACACAGAAGAGCTCACAGCAGGTGCACATGGCCCCATCTAGGAGAAAGTAGGTGGTCAGGGAGAGCTTCTTGAGAGGAAGTAGTCTTTGTCCTGGGACTTGATGGATAGGCTAGTTGAAGAGATGGCAAAGGTGTTCTTGGCCCGGAGGTAACACATGGATGGCCTGCAGGTGAGGAGCACACGTGGAGTTCAAGAGAGAATATTTAGGGGCGCCTGGGTGGCTCAGGTGGCTAAGCAACTGCCTTTGGCTCAGGTCATGATCCTGGAGTCACGGGATCGAGTCCCACATCAGACTTCCTGCTCAGCGGGGAGTCTGCTTCTCCCTCTGACCTCTCCCCTCTCATGCTCTCTCTCCTTCATTCTTTCTCGCTCTCTCTCTCTCTCTCAAATAAATAAAATCTTAAAAACAGAGAAAGAGAGAGAATGTTTAGAATGACCAAAGCATAGAGCATGTGGGTATCAGTGAGGGAAAAGAGGCTTAGAAGTTGGCGGAAGCAGGTAGTGAAGGGCTGTGAGGGATTTGGAATATTGGGCAGTGGGAAGCCATCCACGGGTTTTCCACATGGACTCACTTGGTTGAATGTATAGGTTACGGTCAACTCTGCCTGTAGTGTAGAGGACAGAGGGCAGGGGGGAGCGTGGGAGGCATGTAGAATGGCCAGGAACAAGCCAGTTCACGCAGGTAAGTGATGTAGGTGGGCTAGGTTGGAGTGTAGGTAGTTTAATGGAGGGAAATGGACAAACTTTTTTTCAGAAAAAACCGATAGGTTTTTCCCCCATCCCTTGTGACCATCTATCTTGGTGATGGATTGAATATATAGTTGATCCTCATTATTTGCAGATTCCATGTTTGTGAATTTGCCTTCTTGCTGAAATTTATTTGTAATGCCAAAATCAACTTTGGTGGTGCTTTTGGGGTCATTTACAGGGTGTACAAAGCAGCAAAGACTGTCACCCAATGCGCGCGTGCCCAGCTGAGGTCAGACTAACGAGTCATCCCTCTGGCTTCTTGTTTCAGTTTTCACACTGCAAACAGATATCCTCTTTGTGGTCTATTTAGTGCTACTTTTGTGTGTGTGTGTGTGTGTGTGTGTGTGTGTGCTTTTTGTTGGCGACTTAGCTGTTTAAAATGGCCCCTCTTGGAGTAGCGCTGCCTAGTGTTCTCAAGTACAAGAAGGCTGTGATGGGCATTACAGAGGAGATACGTGTTAGATAAGCTTCGTTTAGGCCTGAGTTACAGTGCTATTGGCTGAGTTCAAAGTCAATTACATATTGAATAAGATGTCTTTAAATGGAAACACATATAAAACAAGGATAGCTAGTAATCTCTCAATGAAAATATTGTGACCAGAGGTTTGAAGAAACTGCTTTGTGTTTTTTTTTCCTGGAGGGTTGGGGAGGTAGATTTTCCTCTACCCTTCAAATCCTTCTGGCTAGTCTAAGAATTAAATTGACATGAGAAAATCAAATTTACTTACACAGGGAGAATCCACATAAACATGAGAGATTCCAAAAACAGGCAAAATGAGATATATATGTCATCCTGGGCTAAGGAGAAGGGGGAAGGAGTCTTGGGCCTTCAAAGAAAAGGAAAACAATTCATAAGAAGATGAAAAAGAGTAAATGTTAGGTAAACAGATGTTAGCTGGGTTACTCAGAAGCAAAGAGGCAGAGAGAAGAATTTTAACAAACAGACTTGGCTAAATCTCTCCCTATCTCCCACCCCTAGTTCATGTTATAACATAGTTATAATGGGATTGGTTCCTCTACCTAAATACGTTTAGGCAGTTAGAGGGAAGGTCAAAGTTTTTTCCTGGATCTTTTGGGTCTTGATTGTTTTCAGTTCAAAATAATCCATATGCAAAATGGTACATCTTGGGGCCATTTGTTGTGAACACCTACAAAACCTAACCTTGTATTTCCCCTAGGAATCATGGTTCCACATTCATTATTTCAGTGTTCCAGACAACTTTCTAGAACACGACCCCTGTGATAACAAGAATCAACTATGCCTATATTTGTATATGCATAGATGTGTAATATACAACCCAGAGTCTTTCTTGAGATGTTTAAAGTGGAGAAGTAGAACAAGGTGCAGAATCATACACATGAAATCTGAAGGAATTCAGGGTGGTAGAGTGTGAGTGTGCCCATGTGTACACACCTGTGTGTGTGTGTGAGGCTAGTTAGTCCCAAGAAGCAACATGCCATCTCATGGGAGTCTCTACCTAAGGTTGGCCCCATTTAGCACCTAGCAGTGCTTCGCTATGATGGTCCCCAAGAAGGAAGACTGGGGCCGGTGCTGGCTGCCCCTATAAAACCCCCTGAGGTGCTTTCAAGTGCAGATTCCTGGCCCCCACTTTCAGAGAGCCTGGTGCAAAATCCAGCTCCACGGGGAGATCCTGATGGTAGCCGGGTTTGGGAGACACTGCTTCAGAGTACCTCTGAATCACTCAGAAGCACTCCAGGGTTTCCTGCCTCTTGGCAACCTTAATTTCTGATGTTTCTGCTTTACAGACATGGAGATATATTTATGAACCACACTGAAAACTGGATTGGCTCTCAGTACAAGAAGGTGGTTTACAGAGAATACACCAATGGAGAATTTGTGGAGATCAAGGCTCGACCACCACGAGAGAAACACCTGGAACTTCTGGGTATGGCATAGATTGCAGCTGTGCACTTCCAGCCCCAAGGGTGGCCTGAGAAGGGACAAGAGGGACAGAGTAGCCTCATGGCATTCATCCAAGTGTGACACCTTCCTGCCTTCCCATTGTGCAGGAGCACACTCATTCAAAGAATGGTCAACCAGATGACCAGATAACATGCAAACAGCAGTCCCTATCATCAGGGTTGTCAAACCAGTATTTGTTGCCCTCAAGTCCCTTTCTCATCCCTCTGCTGAGCCGGGGCATTTTAACTTGGAATAATTTGATGCCTCGGAAGAGCAGGCAAAGTATATGCATGATTTCTTCAAGGTCTTGGATTCTCCATGCACAGAACAATCAGAACACACCAGAAAAATAATTCAAGCCAAAGAGAAACCCGGGTGGAAGATCTGGTTTGAATTCAGAAGGCTCCGAACTTGGCCTTCTCAGGACCTCCTGGGCCTGTCTGATGCCCTGGGCTGCCTGACCTGGTAATCAGATAAGCCCTTCCAGTTTTCCTATCCCGCTTTCACCTGGGGGTCAGCAAAACTGACCCCATTACAAAGATGAGATCTTTAGGCAGAGAGCTAATCTAGATGCCTTTCTGAAATCCATTCCCTTTTCTTTCTTTTTTTTTTCTGTTCTCATTTTTAAATGCACAAGGTGACATATAAACAGTATGACATTACACAGCACTTCCTAATATTAAAAGAGGCTCCGAGACAGCTAGCTTGATAAATTATTACGTGTTCCACCCATCTTCCCCACACCCGGTCTATTATCATTAGCATGTGAGTTTGCTTCTGACCCTGAAGAGTCAGCCCCAGGGGGAACATCCCTTCCTTTGAGCTGTGTATGTCAAATGGGCTCCAGGAGAAAAAGCTCACTGGTCCCGCCAACAAGAATGGGTTGCCCCTCAGAAAGTCCCTATTGGGGTCTGCTCAATGAAATGACACAAAGCAGTGACTCCATCAGAGGCAAACCCAGCAGCTTCCCCCGGAAGAGCATGAGGCCCATCCATGTGTTTTCTGCAGCTCAGGGACAGGCCTGAGCTCCTGAGGGCACAGGACAGGTTCTTTACTGCTCCTAGTGACCTGTCAGGCCCCACACCGGAAGACATTCACTCTCATCAGTACAGCAAGCCGTGTGAAATTAAAGCAGTAATGAATGACAAATAATGATTTTAATAAAAAACAGGCATTCTTCTCTAGCTTTATCATTAAAAACAAAATAGCATTTTTTTTCCAGACACTTCCTGATTTATACTAAATATTTTCTCCCAAAGATAAGAATAGTCCAACAAATTCTGATTTATTTAGGACTTTAGTGGTCTTCTCAGAAAAGCGACTAAAACTATGGGTTGAATCAGTGAAGAGTGGATGGGTGCAGTCAGACCCTCTACCGTGAGTGCTTTTCTCTCTCTCTATGAATGTAGAATCCTGTGAACACGCAGGGATGCACAGAAATCCCCAAGGGCCATATGGTCAGGGCGGAGGTGATTCCCAAATGGGAGTCTGTTAACGTCCTCCTTGAAATGGTGCCCCAAGAAGACGTTGGTGTCTATGGTGTTCTCTCAGTGCGTGCGCTGCGCAAACTGCGTTTGGGCCACTTGTGAGGCGTTGAGAGGGGAGGGGCACCTGGCGTAGGCAAAGGGCATCAAAGGCACGGGCCTTTCTGGCAAGGGTGTGGGCTGATTTCCGCTGGCACAAAGGCTGGTTGCCTCTAGGGAAGTGTGAATGTGGGGTTGCTGAGGAGAGCACGTCTCATCAAGGGACCCAAGTGCTGAGAGACAGCATTGGGCGTGCTTGACTGAAATCACTGTATTGATCATAAATCAGTACGTAGGTGTTTTAATTCTGGCCTTACCTTTCAAATCGCTTTTATATATAATATTTCATCGGATCCTCATTATGATTTTCATTATTGATATATCCATTTGCCAGATAATGAGCAATTTCAGACTTGACAAAGGTTACGCACAGAAGGATTAGAATGGAAAGTCACTGTATCATGTGGATTTGGCTTGTCCTGAAGACTATGCCTCAGCAGCGGTAAAAATTTCAGCATGTACTGAGTACTTACTGTGTTTCAGCGCACTGAAATTAGCATTTTACACACATTGTCTTATTTAATCCCTACTATAGCCCTATGAGAAAGGTGATATTCGACCCATTTCGTAGGTGAGGAAATTGAATCAGGTAGGTTACTTGACTCACTCAAGGTCTCTCTAGTAAGTGAAGGAAGCAGGATCTGAACCCAGCTTGGTCCGATTGCCAAACATTACATGAGTATTTAATATTACGTATATTGCCCTCTAAAGGAAGTATGCTAATAAAGAAGGTAACCTTTGTTTTATTTTGCTAAAAAATACCTGCATTTATATTATGTCAGTGCTGAAAAGAGCAACAATTATGCACACAGGCTTATGTTTTGCCTTTAGGCCCAATGGTTCATGCTGAGGTGGGCGACTCCATCCTGATCATATTCAAGAACAAAGCCAGGCGGCCCTACTCCATCTCGGCCCATGGTATTGAAGACATGGAGAGTGGGAAGCAAATGCAAGCATCCACCACAAAGCCAGGTGAGTCACACGGGAGATCTGCTCCATGTGATAAGGAGACCAGATGCAATTCTCTTCTGGTCTTTTCTGATCTTTGAAGGCTCTTGGAAAGTTCATCATAATGTCAATACATTCCAGCCATCATGTAGTTACTCTTAATATAGGATCATCATTCATGTAATGACCAGGTAATTACGTTTTTCGAGGGCTCCATTAGAGACCTAAATTTGTATGTAGTGAGACATAATAATAGCTAATACATATTAAATGTTCATCTTTTGCCAAGTGCTATGCTTTTTTAAAAAAAAAAAAAAGAAAATTCATTTTCCTTACAATAGCCAAACAAGGTAGATGCTAACATATGTCATTGACTCTGACACCATTGATTAGAATATCCATCATTATTTTTATTTGTTACTAGAAAAAGAAAGAACATATGGCCAATTAAACCTTAGCATGCCACTGATTGAAAGATGCATATTGATTTAAGTTATGTTAAAATGTAAAAAATGTATATCCTTGCAATTGACGAAATATGGTATTGGTATGTCCATTCAACAATGACTGAAAAACAGAGGGGTAAAGAATTTGACCAGGTCATACATTGGTAACACTGGAACCTCAGTTGGTTGGACTTAGAACCTATGTTCTTAGCCATAAGTTTCTCTCGAGTTGCTTAAAATGAATGTGGAAGAAAAAAAAAAGACAAACAAGATGAATCATTTCAGTAGTAATGTGGATTATACCTGATGGAATTATAAGGGGTGAAGAGTTTCACAAATGTATCTGGGAGTGTTTATGAAAGTTTCAGAGTAGGAAAATCCACAAAGATTGGTTGATTGATTCCGACAAATAAAGACAATAGTAATCAGGGAAAGCTTTCTAAAAGAAGTGGAACTCCAATTGGGTTTCAAAATATGCACGGAAGGAAGAGAAGGTCTCATAATTTAAAGAGCTTCCCATGACATTTACACAGTTGAAAAGTCGTTGTAGTGAATGTCAAGATCCTCTATAATCTTCAGTTATGAAATTGAGGGCAATCGCAAGTATAGTTACAGGGGAATTATATTCCATTTTACTTCTTATGTACATATATATATATACACATGATACTAAATACTATAGTATTTGCAATAAAGGTCATATAAACTTGTAAAAATGTAAAGATGCATAGAAGGAAGAAAAGAAAACAATCTAATGCATCACTAGAAAAAGTTAGCAAGATATTCCCACAAGGATGGGGTTGAGGAAAAGAAATCTTCGCTGGCAGGAATTCCCACCTTTCTTACCACTCCATGCCCCACCCTTCCCCCGGTTCAGAAACCTGTGTTTGGCTGCTTTAAGAAATCTCTCGTGAACATTCTAAATGTATATCTATAGGGAGATACTTAAACACATTTTGGAATATCCTTACAATGAACCATTACAGAGCCATTAAATGATGTTTAAGAAGGTTTTAATGGCATGGAAAAAACTTGTGGTATCATGTTAAGCAAAATACAAGTATAGAACAAAGGTTAAAAAGAAAATAAACCAAAATGTTCATAATGGTTGTATCTTCGAGGTAGTATTTTAAATAATAGTTATGGTGATGCTCCTTTCTACTTCTTTACATTGTTTATACTATCTACATTTTCTGTATTGGGTGTCTCACCCTTATGAAGAGGGAAATGCTTTTAATTGGGTCAAAAAAGCAAAGTTAAAATTATTCATTTTTGATGGTGAAAAGTAACTCAGGAGTGAAGAAGAAAGGGGCCAATCAGGCATGGGGAAGAGCTCTCACAGGGCTATGGGCTAGCTGGGGTGAGCCTTCACAGGCTACTAGCAAGGGACATAGTTCTGTGCTGACTGGCCTTCTAAGGGTCCTTGATGAGGTTCTGGGGGTAGAGGGAAGAATGATTAGAACATGGCAAAGGAGCTTTCTCTCACTGGAACTTGAAGGGAGAGAATCCCCACAAGGGTCTCTGTCTGACAAGGTTGAAAGTCTTGGGAGAACCCGGAGATTGGGGGTAATAGCAAGAAATTAACCTTGTGCACAAAATCTGGACAAGTAGAGAAGAATGGTTAATTTGGGCATGCAGGAGATAAGTAACCAATCCCTCTCAAATTTCTTCTCCTCCTTTTCCTTTTTCTTTTTCTTGCCACCACTCAACATCCATGTACTGAGCATCTTCTTTTGTTTAGAGCTGTGCACCCCCCAGGGGTGAATAATGGATCATTCTAACTTTAATAATACCACCCTTTAGCCACTTGCATTGAGGAAGCTAAATATCAGCACTTTATCTTGCAATTAACAAGGCAGAAGGGCTATAATGAAAGGTAATGGAAACTAGATCTAAGGTTATATTGCTGACCTACTGGTATATGAACAAATATGGAACAGTTACATGTAAGCATCATTTTTGTTTTGCCTTGTGGCTGGCATTAAGCTATAGGCTGTATGTCTGGACGGGGAGGGATAAGGCCTAGACAGTTCAAAAAGAGATAGCAATTTGAATGTGGCTTTCATTTGACAATTTTACAATGTGATTATCTTGCTAATTTATGTAATTTTATTTGTGACTCCTCTGCAAGGCTCTGATCCTCCAGAGAGGATGCATAGATGTGGTTCCGAGCATTCCTTTGTTATTAGCATATGTGCAAATTAACATTTATTAATTGCCTTCAATATGAGGCATTAACCAGGTATTTTATTTTATTTAATCTTCCCAGAGAAAAGTAGGATGACTAGCCCACTTTAAAAGTAAGGAGATTAAAGCAAAGTTAAGTAGTTTGTGAAAAGATAAAAAGGAAATAATATGGTTGAGATTTGGAACTAAGTCTCTCTGATACTCTCTAGTTCTAACTACATATCATTGGTCTGCACATTAGAATCACCTGAGAAGCTTTAGAAAAAAATACTGATGCCTTATCCTAGACTTTAGATACTTTTAAACAAAAATTTTATTTATTTATTTATTTGACACACACAGAGAGAGAGAGAGAGAGACAGCGAGAGAGCGGACACAAGCAGGAAGAGTGGGAGAGGGAGAAGCAGATTTCCTGCTGAGTAGGGAGCCTGATGTGGGGCTTGATATGGGGCTTGATCCCAGGATCCCGAGATCATGACCTGAGCTGAAGGCAGACGTTTAACAACTAAGCCACGCAGGCACCCTGACCCTAGATACTTTACTTTCATTGGCTTGAACTGAGACAGCAACAGTAAGAGTTTACAACGCTCCTTGGTGATTAAATCAGAAATCAAGATTGAGTCCCACAGTAACACAAGTGTGCGCAAGCCTAGCTCTTGGGGGTGAGATATGAAATTTGAGGAGAAAAAACAGTGAGGAATACAGTAAGTCTTCATGTCTTGAGTAACTATTAGTTGATAACAGAAAGGTCAAATTAGAAAGAAATCTTTAGTCTGGAATAAAAAATCTGCCATTTTGCAAATTCAGAAAATCAAGATGTAAGTTTAATTGGAACATTTCTAATGGATGAGTACTTCTCCCCAGCAATACACATCAACCAAAATATATAAAGATCTGTGTTATTTCTTCAGGTAAAACATCTGAAACAAAGGTAACACTAATAAATTCTCTCTATTTCTTCTCATTTGTTTCAGGAGAAATAAACACCTACAGGTGGAATGTCCCTAAAAGGTCTGGTCCAGGACCAAATGACCCAAATTGTATTCCATGGGTTTACTATTCAACAGTAAACTTCGTGAAGGTAAGACTGAGGGAGAAACCAAAATGCTTAGAGTAATATGACTTTAAATCAGTTATTCAAGTTATCACAACTCAGATGAGTATATATGAAGGGTGTAATAGTCGAGAGCAGGGATTTCAAACTATGGCCATGCACATTTGTTAACATTGTCTATGGTTGAGTTGAGTGGTATTAAGAAAACAAAATTCAACTGAGTAAATTTTAAATATCTCATTGGCTTTATTCAATAATTCATGACTTAGGCAACTTCCCATATAGCAGATAGGAAGGATTTCTGAAGAACTGTACAAAATGCAAGACTTGTATAGGCAGAAGGTGACAAAACAAGGAACTTTCTGGCAAAAAGTATATTGTTTATGGCAAGGTCACCTTCCTTTAGGGACATCAGGCGTCTGTCAGGCAGATTATCTCACTAGTGCTAGTGATTGACTAGTTTAAGATTCTGTTCCTGTAAGAGATTGAAACCAAATAACCTTGGTTTGGTGATGGGGTTTAGCACAAGTAACTCCGTTTTGGACCAGTTGTCTTTTTTATTAACAATTCCCCCCTTTTGATCAGACTCTCATCTTGACTGAGAGATGTGATCAAAATTTCAGGCATTAGCCCCCCTCCCAGCTACTGCTCTGAAGCTCTCATAATTTTTGTTGATCCTCTGTGTGGTATTCACAGGTGATGCTTTTTGTTGCATCTCTGTGGTATTCATAGGTCACAACTTCAGGTTTACATTTCTTAAGTTGGTCATTTTCTTCATTCTTTTTCTAATTTTCCAGTCTTAGACCATTTGCTTATTTAACAGGTATGAACATGCATTTCAAGCTTTTGAAGGAATACAGTACACCAGGGAGACTATGGGGATGATGACAAGCAAAATAATCCCCACTTTCTGGTGTGCACATTGGAGCCATGATCCCCAAGGCAAACCAATCAAAATCAAATAAGTAAAAGAAAGACCAGGTTGAAGGAGTCCTTTTCTAGAGCCAAGTGGATTATTCAGTGGTTTTGTGTATCTGAGTTTCAACTTCCCCAGAATTGCTATCCAGGTGCAAGTGGTGTTGGCCATAGCACGAACAACTCCTTGTTCAGCTAAAAGATAATAAAAGTCTATGCTATGACCCAGAACAACTTTGGCCTTGCAAAGATGGGTACTGCTAGTGAGATCTTTTTCTGATTGCAGCAGATCTGATTCAAATAAACATAAGAATGTAGGAGTGCATAAGAATGTAGGGGTGCAAATGTGCTATGGTTTGCATTGACATTTTTGTCTAACTGAACAAAGTACAGTCATAACTGGAGAAAGGTAGAAACAAGACATAGATATTCTGACCATAAAAGTTGGACTTTGTAAGTGACTCCTAAGTGGTGGGGTGGGGGGTGTCAATTAAGAACAGAAGAAAACTGGTCAGAGGGAGGACCACAGGATCTTTAGCATCATGGACAGGAGTTTTTGATGACAAATCCAGCAGGCTGGAAGGTTACCCCCACCTCAGCAAGGGCCTGGGAGCTATGGATGATGGTGTTATCTTTCTAGACCAATGCCAGAGTAAAGGAAAGAAAGAGAAGAAGGAAGGGTTTCATATTTAAAGTATGAAGTTTTGCAGTGGTATCTTGGACGGAAACAGTCTACCTCAACATAGGCTATTTCTTTTGCTAGTCAATTTGATTTGGAAATCTCCAATGTTGGTACAGGACCAGATGACAGGTAGAGCCTTCTTCTGCTCTGAGATGTACTCAAAAATCTAGTTTCACAAAAGTGTCAATGGTCAGGAGCACTTGATAAGGCCCTTCCCTTAAGTCTCATTCTTAAAACAACATGTGAGTAAAATAATAACTCTCTGTGAATAATGAAACACTTTAACATTGCCTATGATTAAAGATCTAATTTGGTTATTTCTGTAACATACAACATTTTAAAATAATAAATGGAATTATGATAGGTAACATGATATTAGGATATATCAAATTTCTAGGAATTTTATACAATTTCTAGAACATTTATAATATATACTTATACAAACATAAATAAGGCTTAATATTCCTTTTTAAAAAATATTTTATTTATTTGACAGAAACACAGCTAGAAAGGGAACACAAGCAGAGGGAGTGAGAGAGGGAGATGCAGGCTTCCCGCTGAGCAGGGAGCCCAATGTGGGCCTCAATCCTGGGACTCCAGGATCATGACCTGGGCTGAAGGAAGATTTTTAACGACTGAGCCACCCAAGTGCCCTGTTAATATTATTTCTTATTTCTCAATATTTCCTGAGTAATTTAACATACCACATACACGTAATTAGTTTAACATCTCTTTTTTTAATAAGGATAGAATAAATATTTTTTAAAAAAGACTTTATTTTGGGGGTACAAGGGGAGGGGCAGAGGGGAAATCCTGAACAGACTCCCTATCAGACTCTCAACATCGTTTTGATTTATAGTCCTTTGTGGTTACATACAGATTTTAGTGTTATTTGTACTAATTCTGTAAAACATGCTATTTATTTTGATAGAGATTTCATTGAACCTATAGATTGCTTTGGGTAGTATAGACATTCCAAAAATATTTGTTCTTCTAATCCATGAGCATGGAATATCTTTCCACTTGTTTGTGCCATCCTTGGTTTCTTTCATCAGTGTTTTATAGTTTCTAGGGTACAGGTCTTACACATCCTTGGTTAACTTTAATCCTAAATAAATTACTCTTTTTGGTACAATTGTAAATGGAATTATTTTCTTAATTTCTCTTCCTACTACTTCATTATTAGTGTATAGAAATGCAGCAGGTTTCTGTATATTAATTTTACTTTCTGCAACTTTGCTGAATTCATTTATCAGTTCTAATAGTTCTTTGGTTCTTAGGTCTTTCAGGTTTCCTATATGAAGCATCATGTCATCTGCAAATAGTGACAGTTGTACTTCT
>PITA01027148.1:0-21429 GCA_004023965.1 Spilogale gracilis | reverse complement strand
CCGTCAGAAAGGATGAATATCCAACTTTTGTAGCAACATGGACTGGACTGGAAGAGATTATGCTGAGTGAAATAAGCCAAGAAGAGAAAGTCAAGTATCGCATGGTTTCACTTACTTGCGGTGCATGAGGGGCAAACTGGAGGACAGTGGCAGAAGGAAAGCAAATGGGAACTAGGGTAATCTAGGGAGGGAAACGAAAACAACAGAGACTTTGAACACAGAAACAAACTGAGGGACTTGGAGGGAGGGGGGTGGAGGGATGGGAGAGCCTGGTGGTGGGTACTGGGGACACCTAAAGCGTGGAGCACTGGGTGTGGGGAATGGGGAATGAATCTTGAAACACTGGAAAAAAAATTTTAGTAACAATAAAAAAAAAAAAATGAGACCGGACTCAAAGAGTGGTGTGGGGATCTCCTCTCCTGAAAACTGTGTCTTCAGGGTTCTTTATTTAAAGCCTTTTAGTTACATTAATCTAGCTTTAGGCAAACAGTTGGTTCTGTCTCTCTTGCTCTCTGCTTCTCTGTTTCTCTATCTCTTGCTCTCTGTCTTTTGCTTCGCTCTCTCTTCCTTTGCCTCTCTCTGTGTAGGCTCTCTTTCTCTCTGTGTCTGTGTCTCCGTCTCTCAGACTCTCAGTCTCATGGCTTTGTCTCTTCGCTCTGCTCTTCCTTCTTTCTCTCTCAGTCTTCCTCTCTCTATATCTCTCTGAGTCTCTCTGCAGGCTTTCTTGCTGTTTGCGAGCTCTCCTGCTCTCTCCTCTAAGGCTTTCTTGCTGCTTCCTCACAGTCCCTCTGCCTTTATTTCTCTGTCTCTCAGTCTCTCTCTGTCTCATGGCTTTTGTCTCTCTTGACTGGCAAGGGTCCCAGTCTTTTATTATTCCCACATGAGGAAGTTGGGTGGTGCAGTTAAATCTTTAACTGCTTTTGCACCCACCCTAGAGACAGGATTAGTATTGTTACTGCAGGGTAGAGTGATTGCTTAAACTCACAGAAGTTGAGACCATTGAGGCAGAGGGATCAAGAAATACAGATAAGAGATACAGAGATATGATTACAGGGAGGAGGGTTAAATGGAACTATGTCTTGAATAAGCACACCAAGGACATATTGCCCTGACCCACAGGGTAAGTGGCTTTTCGGATTTTAGGCAGGGAAAGCCCCTCTGGGCTTTCATTCACATTCACAGTTACCTCCACCAGAATTTCTGGTGGCTTGGGCATGGAGGGAAGGGTGGATCATGCATCGTCCCCGACAATTATGGAAGTCTACATGTGACATATAGCAGAATTTCATCCCCAATGTGGATTTGACCAAACTTCTCCAGGTCTAGGGCTCCGTTAAAGAGGACAGGGCGCCTGGGTGGCTCAGTGGTTAAAGCCTCTGCCTTCGGCTCAGGTCATGATCCCAGGGTCCTGGGATCGAGGCCCGCGTTGGGCTCTCTGCTCGGCAGGGAGCCTGCTTCCTCCTCTCTCTCTGCCTGCCTTTCTGCCTACTTGTGATCTCTCTCTGTCAAATAAATAAATAAAATCTTAAAAAAAGGGGACAGAATTCAAAGATAGAGGAAAATAGTACTTTGGTCAAGCACGTGTGTATGTCAATACTGGAGAATATTTTTGAGAGAGATACTAGAGTACCCTAGTAAAAATGCATACCCTTGACAAAATACTGAACTTCTCTCACCTCCAGTTTCCTTACCTACAAAATGGGAAAGGTGATGATAATATCTATCTTACAATGTTCTTGTGGGAATGACTGAATTTCTAAATATTAGTGAAATTTTGAGACAAATGGAAGTCATTACTAAATATTAAAATATGAGATTCATTATCATGTCTTTTTAAGCATAGTAGGCAGAAAAGATTTTTTCCTTTTTTTGGTGGTTAAGAATTATAAGGCATAAATAACTCTGATACTCTTAGTCACCTTTGAAATAGGTAAGAATGTATACTCATACTTTAAATGGTTTCAGGTAACTGTGCATTGTTGATTTTTTTGGTCTCCCTCTGGTTGTAGACATAATTTTTGGCTGCTATCAGTCAGTTTTCTCTTGCTAATTCTAATATGCTTGCATATCATTCATTCACTCTAAAGACCAGTCCCATCTAATAGCCAAATACCTAACTTAAAATTTTCTAATAGTCACATTAAGCAAGACAAAAAGAGTCAGGTATAATGATCTTTAGTGATTTCTTTAATTTAACCCCATATATAAGAGTATCATGTCAACATGTAATCAATATACAAGTATGATACATTTTATACTCATTTTGTCATACTAAATCGTTGAATCTGGTATATATCTTACTCTTACTACACATCTCCATTCTTTTTTTTTTTTAAACATTTTATTTATTTATTTGATAGAAACACAGCCAGAGAGGGAGCACAAGCAGGAGGAGTGAGAGAGGGAGAAGCAGTCTTCTCCCTGAGGAGGGAGCCCGATGCGGGGCTCGATCCCGTGACTCTGGGATCATGACCTGAGCTAAAGGCAGATGCCTAATAACTAAGCCACCCAGGCACCCCAACACATCTCAGTTCTAAATTTTTATTAGATATTTGTTCTTTACTTAGATTTAATAAAATTTACAGTTGAAAATGTAGATTCATATAACCAAGTTCCAAATGTTTTAAGTTTCCCTGTAAACAAATTGAGTATCCGTTTTACATTAAAATAAATTAAAACTAAATAAAATTAAAAATTCAGTTCCTTAGTCATGCTTATCACATTTCAGGTGCTCAGTAGCGACATGTGGTTGTGACCACCACATTGGTCAATGTTGCTAAAGATGCTTACTGAGCACCTATGATGTATATGATGGCGATAGGCTAGAGACAGATTACCAAGACATGGTGCCCTTTCCTTTCCTCAAGAGTAGGGAACTTGAGAGGAGTACAAAATACAGTAATTGTCTGAGAGTATTTCTTTGCTTTTCCTGTAAAGTAATGTGATTTTATAGCTGAAAGGACTTGTTTTTTTATTTTTTTGTATTTTTAAAAAGAGTTTATTTATTTATTTATTTATTTATTTGAGAGTTCTCTGGAGAGCACGGGGTAGGGAGGCTTGAACAAGGGGGAGGGGAAGAAGGAGAGGGAGAAACAGGCTCCCTGCCAACCCAGGACCCCAGGATCATGTCCCCAGCCAAAGGCAGATGCTTAACTGACTGAGTCATTCAGGAACCCCAGTTGCAAGGAATCCAAAAATTCCTTTTGAGTCAGTATCCATGACCAAGATGATTGAGGTTCCTGGCAGTCTGACTTCTCAATAGTGAGGCATTATTCTCTATGTGTATATGTCATACATACAGGATAACACATAGTTGTTAAAATCATATGTGCTTTTCATGAGCTCGTAAAGCACTTTCCATTTAAACTGTGCCTTTAAACAAATAGCCCAATATTTGCCAATGAGCCGTCAGATTTTCTAATGTCAAAATGTATGCATCTGTCAATTTTCCAAGCACCCTATTCATATTGTTGTTAACTTCAGATTTCTCTCTCATTTCATCCCTAGTTATTTCATTGAATAACTAGCTTTTGCTCATTATTTTTTGCTACTGAACTCAACGTTGCACAGAAAAGTTGATTTGTTAATTAGTTTAATCGCCTCTTCTCATAATGGCAGGATAAGATTGGCGGAGGAAGCTTGTTATCAGTCCGTGCTACTGGTAAGCAGTAATTATGGATAATGATGCTTTTGTCTTGCTGCATTCTGAAGATTGTCTTGAAATCCTCCTCGCTGAATTAGCAAATGGATGTCATGTTGAATTTTCCTCTGGTTTCTTCCCATAACTCATCCTCTACTCTCCCCCCAATGAAACAAAATTGCAGCTTGTTAGGTGGAAGCTCATTTGAAGTCTCAATTCTCTTGAGTATTCAGCTCTCATAAGGAAGTGCCAGGTGCTCAGCCGTGGCCACAGCATTTGCCTTTGGCTTCAGGTTCCGACTCAACTGGCATCCTCCAAGTCTTTGATTTTCCTTTTGCTTGAAGAGGCAGCGGTTGTCTTGACAGCAGAGCTAAAGCTCTGTCTTTGTACTTTGATGCACATTGTGGTACAATCTAATAATCAAAGTCATTTGTCAAGGAAAGGAGTGTTCACACTTTTCTCTGAAGAGATTGGAGTAAACAGCAGATTTTATGTGGATGTAAGCCAGAAATGGCAACCACCACCACTTTAGAAATGTGTCTGGAATGCAGAGTCCAGACTAGTTTTTAACCAAGACCGTATCTTTATATTGGTGGTTCTCAACAAGGGACTGTTTTGACTCCTAGGGGATATTTGGCAGTGTCTGGTGACATTGTGATTTTCATGATTGCAAAAGGAAGATGCTGCTGTGACATCTAATAGGCAGAGGTCAGGAGTGCTCTAAACATCCTACAATGCATAAGACAGTCTTCCACAATAAAGAATTGTCTGGCCCAAAATGTCAGTAGTGTCCATGTTGAGAAACCCTGCTTTGTATGATTATGGAGGGACCAGTGTGGTGTATTTGATCTTCTCCTTCCTTTAACGGCCAATTATTTATTTGGTTTGGGGAACACTTCATTCATAGAAAAATTGGAATTGCAAAAATCATGAATTTCCCATGGCCTGCTATGGGAACTCCTTATGGAATAAAAATGGAAAAAAGAAACCCCACTCTCTTATAATTAAAGTCGAAATTTGTTTAATTTCTATTTTTGCAGAAATATAATGGAGGCAATATGTTAAACTGACATACTTCAGAGTCACCAACAAATTCCATAATAGAACCACATTTTTGGGACGCCTGGGTGGCTCAATTGGTTGGGCATCTGCCTTCAGCCCAGGTCATGATCCCAGGGTCCCAGGACTGAGTGCCCAGTCAGGATCCTTGCTCAGCAGGGAGCCTGCTTCTCTTTCTGCTTGCTGCTCCCGCTGCTTGTATGCTCTCTCTTTCTGATAAATAAATAAATAAAATCTTAAAAAAAAAAAAAAGAAAAGAACTACATTTTTTTCACCAGCAGGGAGAAATTATGTGGTTCATGAATGTAATCAGATATATTTTGTCAACGGCTGCTTGTATTTTTCACTTCTTGAGATTAGACTCCATTTGGGGAAAACCCTAATATTGTGGTCTAGTATGACCCCAAATCCAGTCTAACTCAGAGTACCTGGAGAGAGTTTCAGATATGAATTTATCTTATGAAAGTGAAGTGTGTTTGAATACACAGTTTCTGGGGGTGTCTCAGACTGAGGGGGATTTCTGGAGTTTTGGACAGGAGTCTCTGTAGAACTGACAGTCACCATCCTTTCTCATATATTCTGCTGAGTAGTGCCACAAACACAAACTTATTCTTGACACTTACATCCTGACATATGAAAATGGGATGATATATTTAAAAATATTTATATGTCTCCATAGATCAATTTCAGCAAACAGTGGTAACTTCATAAAGGGAGCTCAGATTGCTCACAATCTGAGCTGTCTCTGTTGAGAGAGAGGTGGTGAATTCTTTCCCTTGCTGCAGATTTTCTGGCAGGAGCTATAGGATCACGTGGGATATTCTTATTGCACTGTGTTGCAAACTGTGGTAGATGATTTCTGAAATCCTTTATAACCCTGTGGTTCTCTGATTGAATCATTTTTTGAGTTTATAATTAAGAATTTATAGGGGCATCTGGGTGGCTCAGTTGGTTAAGCCACAGCTCAGGTCATCATCCCAGAGTCCTGGGATCCAGTTCTGCATCGTGCTTCCAGCATCCCGCTCCCAGCTCTGAGGGGAGTCTGCTTCTCCCTCTGACCTTCCCTCTTTCATGCTCTCTGTCTCTCTCTGTCTCTGTCTCTCTCTCTCAAATAAATAAATAAAATCTTTGGGAAAAAAAGAGTTTATAATTGTGCAGCCTCTCAATTCCTAATTCCCCGCTCTTCTGTGTAGACTTCTTTCTAATTTGGCCTCATTTATTGTTTTCTCTGTTATCCTCTAACTGGAAGCTCACTGAGTATCTTCTCTGTCTCTTGCACAGGCCATGCTCTGCCAGTCTCCTACTCCTGGAATGTCTTCTGTTCTTCCTTTAAGTCTTAGCTCAATCTTATACTTCATGAAGCTCTTTCCTATTGTTGTAGTCTCAACTAAATGAAACTGTGGTTTGCCTTTTTTATTTCTCCTATACCTGTAATCTGGGTTATAGAATATGGAGAAACATCCTAATTTTTTCATAAAACTAGTTGTACCAGCAGCAGATAAGTGGATTTCTATGGTAAGTCCTGTGGTTTTTATGCTTACTTCTTATGTACGAGCTTTTCACCTCTTCATAATTTATGATGATGAGGCTATTTAGCCCTTGGTTATAAATTGTCTTTTATAAATGTTCACCTCTTTAATTAAACTCTGAGTTTTCTGGAGCTGTACATTTGCTTTGATTCCCCTCTTGTGCCTTTTATAGTGCTGGGGTCAGAGTAGGCAGGCAATATAGGACTGTATTAAATGAGAGACTGTGGACCCAGGTGACCTGGTAAGCATGACCAACACAGTAAACACACGCTACTTACCAACGGAGGTTAATGTTCAACTTAAATCCTCACATGTACTTATTTATATCTATTTTTATATTTCCTATAACAATAATAGAAATACTTCCCTTCAAGTTACTTTGTTTTTCTATTCTTTTAAAAATGTCACTACATGACTCTGTTTCAATTCTCCTGGGGCTTATATGAAGCTTATTTATTTCACTGTCCACACTACTTGGAATGTCAGGAGAGGAAAAGAGAAAAGAGAGGGAAGCAGCAGATTTTGTAGGTAATTACTACTTTTGTGATGCTGTGTGGCTAAGTGGTACATCTAGTACTGTTTCCCTTAAACTCCCCTGTATCCAAGGGGAGTTATTGTTGTTTGCAGGGAGCTACTAGACTCACCACTTCTTATTCCTTTCTTCTTTGCAAGATGTAAGAAGACTGAGAATGATACTCAGGTGTAGATGCTTTCAGTATAATATGAATAAGGGTTGTCAATTGTAAAGAAAACAGATGCACATACTTTTCAGTTTTGTTTTATGAGAAAACATAGGTAATACATCAAGAAAGCAAATAGATTATATATTTTGAATTGTTATTAATAGATAATAAATATTACTTATTAAAAGTCTATTTACTTTTAGAACTTAGATATTAATCATAGAAAGCTGGCATATGAACTTTAAAATATTAATTTACATATTAATGAATGAGGAGCTTGTCAAGGAGACTACATTCCAATCTTCTCCCAACTTTTTATTTTTAATGAAGACTTTGGCCAGTTTACAGATGTCTCATTGTCAAATGTATTTGCTTAGACAACATGGCTTTTATCTCTGTGATTTCTGTATAGTTGACATCTAGCACCCTGCTGGACACAACGTGTTCATTGTATCAATGATTATAAACATTTTTTCATAATGTTTTTGGTAAGATTTCAAATGGCAATTCTTTTTTATCTCTTCTTAACAGAGTAGAAGATATTCTCTTTTTGTTATATTGTTTTCCTTTGCATTTTTCCCTTTAAATTGAATTTAGTCAACATATACTATATTATTAGTTTCAGGGGTAGAATTTAGTGATTCATCAGTTGCATATAATGCCCAGTGCTCATTACATCAAGTGCCCTCCTTCATGCCCATCACCCAGTTACCCCATCCCCCACCCACTTCCCCTCCAGCAACCCTCAATTTGTTTCCTATAGTTAAGAGTTTCTTATGGTTTAACTACCTCTATGTTTTCATCTTATTTGATTTTTCCTTCCTTTCTCCTTTGTTCATGTTTTGTTTCTTAAATTCCACATATGAGTGAAATCATATGGTATTTGTCTTTGTCTGGCTGACTGACTTACCATAATACCCTCTAGTTCCATCCATGTCTTTGCAAACTGCAAGATTTCATTCTTTTGATGGCTGAGTAATATTCCAGTATATATATATATATATATATATATATATATATATATATATATATATATATATATATACACTACATCTTCTTTATCCATTCATCTGTCTATGGACATATGGGTTCTTTGCATATTTTGGCCACTGTGGACATTGCTGCCATAAATATTGGGGAGTGTACTCCTTTGGATCACTATGTTTGTATCCTTTGGATAAGTACCAGTAGTGCAATGCTGGGTTGTAAGGTAGCTCTATTTTTACCTTTTTGAGGAACCCCCATACTGTTTTCCAGAGTGGCTTCACCAGTTTGCATTCCTACCAACAGTGTAAGGGGATTCCCCTTTCTCCACAGCCTTGCCAATGCTGTTGTTTCTTGGGTTGTTCATTTTAGCCATTCTGACAGGGGTAAGCTGGTATCTCATTGTGGTTTTGATTTGTATTACCCTGATGCCTAGTAATGTTGAGTATCTTTTCATGTGTTGGTTGGCCATTTGTATGTCTTCTTTGGAGAAATGTCTGTTCATGTCTTCCGCACATTTCTTTTTTCTTTTTTTTTTTTTTAAAGATTTTATTTCTTTATGTGACAGAGAGAGTGAGATCACAAATAGGCAAAGAGGCAGGCAGAGAGGGAGGAGGAAGCAGGCTCCCTGCTGAGCAGAGAGCCTGATGCGGGCCTCAATCCCAGGACCCTGAGATCATGACCTGAGCTGAAGGCAGAGGCTTTAACCCAGGCGCCATCTTCCGCACACTTCTTGGCAGACTTTCTTTTTCTTTTTTGGGTGTTGAATTTGGTAAGTTCTTTTTTTTTTTTTTTTTAAGATTTTATTTATTTGAGGGAGAGAAAAGAGAGAGAGAGCGAGTGAGCATGAGCAGGATGAGGGGCAGAGGGAGAAGCAGACTCCCAGCTGAGCAGAGAGCCTAACTCCAGGCTCAACCCTGGGACTCTGAGATTGAGCCTGACTCCAGACTCAATCCCAGGATTCTGGGATCATGACCTGAGCCAAAGGCAGATGCTCAACCAACTAAGCCACCCAGGCTCCTCTTGCTGAAATTTTTGCCTCCATGTTTATTAGGGATATTGGTCTGTAGTTCTCCTTTTCAGTCCACTAAAAGGTTTTGTCTTTCTCTGGTGTTAGGATCAGGGTAATGATGGCCTCACAGAATGATTTTGGAAGTTTTCTTTCTATTTCTATTTTTTGGAAAATGTTTCAGAAGAATAGTATTAATTCTTTTTTAAATGTTTGGTAGAATTCCCCTGGGAAGCCATCCGGCCCTGAAATCTTTGTTTGTTGGGAGATTATTGATTACTGATTCAATTTCTTTGCTGGTTATGAGTCTGTTTTGGTTGTCTATTTCATCCTGTTTGAGCTTTGGTAGTTTA
This sequence comes from Spilogale gracilis, assembly GCA_004023965.1. Lineage (NCBI taxonomy): Eukaryota > Metazoa > Chordata > Mammalia > Carnivora > Mephitidae > Spilogale > Spilogale gracilis. The sequence goes on along the minus strand of PITA01027148.1, from coordinate 12,172 downwards.
TATATTTCTAGGAATTTACCCGTTTCTTCCATATTGCTTTTAATTTGTTGGCATATAATTGCTTGTAGTGTTCTCTTATAATTGTTTGTATTTCTTTGGAGTTATTTGTGATCTTGCCTCTTTCATTCATGATTTTATTTATTTGTGTCCTTTCTCTTTTCTTTTTGATAAGTCTGGCTAGGGGTTTATCAATCTTGTTAATTCTTCCAAAGAATCAGCTCCTAGTTTTGTTGAACTGTTCTGGTTTTTTTCCCCCATATCATTGATTTCTTCTCTAATATTATTGTTTCTCTTCTCCTGCTGGATTCAGGCTTTATTTGCTATTCTTTGCCAGCTCCTTTAGGTGTAAGATTAGGTTGTATTCTCTTTGTTATGTTTTAAGTTGATGTATTGAAATTGCCACAGCTTGTTCTTGGAGATTTTATTTATTTCATTACTTTATATAATTACATAGGCTAAACCCACCCAGCCATTTCTCTGAACCATAGTGTACTTCTCCCCAAATATCACTTTTAGGCCTAACTGGAAATCTTGTCTTATTAGTCTTATTTAAAGCCATGTTATTTTGATTCTTGTCCCAAAGATGTTACTATATATTGGTAGCATTAAATCATAGAAATTTCTTCAACTGAATAAAAGAAATGGGACCTGCTTGAAAAAATACTCAAAGACTTTAAAATAAATCTTTTGTGCATGAATATTACTGCAGGATAACCTTCAAAATTACTTTTGAATGTGGTGATTATTTTACAATGTACACATATACTGAAACATCAAGTTGTACCCTTTAAATATCTGCAATTTTTGTCAACTTTACCTTAATAAAGATGGGAAAAAGCCTAATTTATTTATTTATTAAGATTTTATTTAGAGAGAGTGTGCATATGTGAGCAGGAGAGGGGCAGAAGGAGAGGGAGAATCCCAAGCTGACTCCCTGCTGAGTGAGGAGCCCTACCAGGGCTCCATCTCAGGGCCCTGAGATTCTGACCTGAACCAAAAGCCAGAGTCAGATGCTTAACAGACAGCCAAACAGGTGCCCTGGAAAAAGCCTAATTTAAAAAAAGGGTCGGGACGCCTGGGTGGCTCAGTTGGTTGGGCGACTGCCTTCGGCTCAGGTCATGATCCCGGAGACCCGGGATCGAGTTCCACATCGGGCTCCCCGCTCGGCGGGAAGCCTGCTTCTCCCTCTCTCACTCCCCCTGCTTGTGTTCCCTTTCTCGCTGTGTTTCTCTCTGTCAAATAAATAAAATCTTTAAAAAAAAAAAAAAAAGGGTCACATATGCTACACTCACAGTATGTGCGTAAAGGGGTAGACTGGCAAAAAGAAAAAGAGAAGGCTTTGCTTTTTGAATTTAAACACATGCTGAGAACAGATGAAATTATACTGAAATGTGTTTGGTATGTATTAGTCTATATTAGTGGACACTAGAGAGCATGTTGACTTTCTTAGAGACATTTGGTTTTGAGGAGAGATTGTGGTTAGGAATATAGTGATTTTTAGTTTCTTTCCATATCGCAAATTTGGACTCAAGATCATATTCCTTAGAAAAACCTTGAAAATTTTGGGAAAACTCCCCAAATCGCTTTTAAACCTCTCTAAAAGGATTATGTATTTACATTATTCCCTCTTAGGTGTTTGCAGGCAACTTATTTTATGGAAATAATTGCCTTTGGAAGCAGATTGTTTTCATCAGGCTGTTTTCTTAACTTCAGATTTAAAAAAAATCTTTAAAATGAGCATCACACTTTTTATAGCAATGCATATTTTGTTTGAAAAACTGAAAAATTATGCAAATATAATTAAAAACTTGTTATAGAAAATTTCAAACATCTACAAAAATATAGACAAAATTGTATAATGAAGCCCCAGGCAATCCCTCTTAGCTTCAACAGTGTTAAATTCATGACCAATCTTATTCCATCTGTGTAAGTGATTTTGAGAAAAATGTCTCTTTTCTGCCATCCTTTCTGTCTTCAGTTGTTCAACAGTCACAATTTAACTGATTAAAAAAAGTCCTTGGTGAGACAATGATAGAAAATATTTAGGAATTTTTCTGCCCTTCTTGATCCCATTTATTTTGAATGACATTTCAATTTTATGCTTTGTGAAGATTTAGTTCAGCTGGATGGGTGTGGCTGCCTCGGATCCTGAGGCTTTTTTGGTTGTCCTTTGCCCTGGTGATATCCAGGGGCTAAAATTCACTTAGTTTTTCAGGGAGGCAGATTTAGATCTTAAGGTAATGCTGAGCTAAGACACAGCCTTCTGAAAATCTTGGCTCTTCCTTCCGCAGCTGTCTGCTGCACGGAGAGTGAAGACTGGTACCTATCTGGCACATTTGACCCTCAGAGAACAAATGTACTGACCTTCAAGGATGAAGCATAGGAACATTTTGTGTCAATCCTCTTTTCAGACTTCTGATGAAAATAATGAACGATAGAGGGCTTTGCTCTGAAGGAGACACTTCCTAAGTACAGTCCCTTTGTGTCTTTACTGTCTCAGTTGTATGTGCACAATGGAGAGAATAGCTCAGGAGACCCTTTGCCCAAGTCTATTATGCTGTTATTCCATCTGTCTGTGGCAAACCAGAAAAAAACCGTGTTAGGTCTTGCCTTATGGCAAATTCTGATCCACAGTTGCTGGTTTCCCACACTTACTTAAGCTTCTTCGCACATCTACTGGCACAAAGGCCCAAGGCCTTCCTTCTGAATGTGAGATACTTTTATACATCCGGGCCCTCTGGCCTTGCCTCTGGCACATACAAACAAACAAACAAAAGGGGGCTTGGAGCTGACTTCCAATAGTAGAAACTGGTTCATGGCCAGAATAAGAGAAGGCATATTAGAACTGCTTCAAGTGTGTGCTTTCATTTTGTAACTTTTTGAGTAATATAGGTGTTTTTATGTAATCTTTTGAAATGAATTAGCATTAAAAAAGAGCCTCATTGGAAAAAATGACTGATTTTTTAAAACATAAGCCTGTATAAAAATGTAATATGATTTGAAAATTGGTGAATAGTTCTAATAAATTTGGAGGAAGTACTTAAAAGGTGAATATTAGACTGCATATTATCATGGTCCTTATAGAATATGAAAAAATATAGATTGTCTTACAAACAATGTTTTAAGTTCCACTGAATTGAGTTTTGGCTTCCACTGATGTAGTGTGGTAACCATCCTACTTTGTGTATCAGTGGCCAGCGTGGCCCTGGAGAATAACTTTATGACAACAGAAGTTTTAGGAAAAATGGAACATATATTTATGGCTTTTGGTTACCCATGGCTTTTGTTTCTCTTGGTTCTCCATATTTCTCCTGAACATAGAATGGGCAGAGCATCTTTCTCTTTTCAAGCTTGATAAAGAATAGATGATTGATATCAATGGTTGGATCTGAAACTTTTGGGAAACTGAGTTTGAAAATTTATGTGGTTTTAGAATAAATGAGAAACCGTATGATGCAAATTGTCCTCCACTCCTATGGATACTAGCTGCTAAATATATCTCCTTCCACAAAACCCCCATTTTCTTTTTCTTTTTTTTTTTTTTAAAAGCTTATCCTTATTATTATTATTTTTTAAAGATTTTATTTATTTATATGACACAGAGAGAGTGAGCAAGACAGAGAGACAGAAAGCAAGCATGGGGAGAGGAAGGCAGAGGCAGAAGGAGAAGCAGGCTCCCCGCTGAGTAAGGAACCCTATGCGGGGCTCAATCCCAGGACCTGAGCCAAAGGCAGCCACTTAACTGATTGAGCCACTCAGGTGCCCCAGAACCCCTAGTTTCAAGAAACCAACTCCATATTAGGGAAAATGAGAAAACTGAGAATTTAGTTATGAAAACAGAATTAACCAAATTTTACCAACATTTTGAATGCTGGAAATGAATGTGATTGAGAATTTCCATACTTTGAAAAGAACTAGGATAGAATAGAATAGGACAATTAGGTAAATATCTGCATTTGCACCTATAGCCTTTCAGTTCCTGTACCTTCTCTCAAGGTCACATACATTTGCATAAGAAGATGGGATTTTCGGCGTGCCTGGGTGGCTCAGTTGGTTGGGCGGCTGCCTTCGGCTCAGGTCATGATCCCGGAGACCCGGATCGAGTCCCACATCGGGCTCCCTGCTGGGCGGGAAGCCTGCTTCTCCCTCTCTCACTCCCCCTGCTTGTATTCCCTCTCTGGCTGTGTTTCTCTCTGTCAAATAAATAAAATCTTCAAAAAAAATTTTTTTTAAAGAAGATGGGATTTTCCATCTGAAAGACGAGAAAGCAAAGGGGAGGAGGCCTTTTCTCCACTCCCCCACCCCCTGTTCTGTGTCTGGCCTGTAGAGGACAGTCTTTGGGTTTAGCTCTATCCCAGTCCCTTGGCCGTCGCCTGTGTGTACTGTCATTTGCCCTATAGTGGGAGGCCGTGGGTGTGCAGTCACCAGCGGCTGCTTTTCTTACCACGGGGTTCAATTGTGAGGCAGGATACGGAAAACCAAGGACAGTCCACCGCAATTCATCTTTCACAGTTTTACCTCCAGCTCTTGGCGGCCGGTTTTCCAGCCTGAGCTGCAACTTGGCTGATTTTTCCGGTGCTGCTGCTTTTCCTTATTTCTTCTTTTCATCAAATTGATTTGATGCATTTGATTTATATGCCCATAATTTTCAAGTTTCCAAAGGGACTTTGACCCATAATTCCAATTTAATTCCATTTGGAATAAAACTAGATGGACTTTTTAAAATTCTGGTACAGTCTTGCTTTCCTTTGATATTTCAACCTGGTCAGAAGATATTAGATCTTCTGACAGATAATAGATATTTGTTAAGATTTCCTTGGGATTTTTTTGACACGCCGTTGTATTCGACTTGCATTACTTAATTTCCCAATCCTCCTGCCCAAGGATGCAAGTCGCTTGAGTGCAGAAGATTCATCTTGGCATCTGCCACATCCTTGTGGTGTTTCTGGGAAGCTGGGAGCCAGACCTTGCCCAGGGTTATCATGTATTGTATGGGGACAGATAGCTCAGAAGCTAGCATATAGTTTTAGGAACTAAGATCTATTTCTAGCATAGACCAGTAGCTACTGACCAACTGGTTCATGAATAACAAGTCACCTTTCAGGAGATTTAGTGTAGGCATCCCAAAGGATGTGCTATGAAAAAGGGTTTTCAAATGTGCTGGTAAAATGCTGCATAAAGCATTATTGTCACAGAGATTTACAATGCACATTAACTTATAGACCCCAAGAACTCCTGCAGTAAAGAAGGCTGTTCGTATTAAATCAGTGTTTCTGAAAGTTATTTGCCCTCAGAACCTTACAAGTCACCATATTTATTAATAATTTCTGGGATTTGTATTTAAAAGAATATTTTTAAGGAAATTCTGGCTTAGGCTATTTCTTTTCATGACATTGAAAAATGACTTTAGGGGCACCTGCTGCTTGGCTCCTTACCTTCTAAACAAACAAACAAACAAATAAATAAAATCTTTAAAAAATAAAAATGACTTCATCTAAAATATATTTTGCAAAGCAGATTTTCTATTTTATGATAAGCCTCATGTATTGTGTATTAATTAGTTATCAAAAGTCGTTCATGATCATGGAAGTTTAGGAAAATGTAAATTATATGTTATAACTGATTTAGGTTGTCTTAATGGAGATCCTGATACTCAGTTCATTTGAGCCCTTTTGAAACTTTATTGTGCCCTTGTTATACAGAAGCAAGAATATGACTATGGCAGTGAGTAAAGGTAGTAGTGGATAAGCTGAAAATGAGATATGATTTACCTCTCTTGATAAACCAGACTTTTCAAGTGGAAAGCTACCCACTTAGTAACAGAAAGTGCTGTTGCTAGCAAAACACGCCTCGAGATTTAGGTCTCACAGTGCTTTATTGCGGTCCATCCAGCACAGGGTTCTTCCTTGGCAAGAGCATGTATTTTTTTTTGAGAAGTTATTCATATAAGCTGAGTTACTGTTTTGCCCCGTACTAACCTTTTATTGTTATTCTGAATTCATTATAAATGAATTTTTCTGAATTGGTTATATTTTTAGTCTGTTTAATTTCTTAATGTGTTGGACTGAATGTGCAACTTCAGTGGATAAAAGGGTCAGGACCATTGTTCTCTGTCACTGTTCCTTGCTCCCTTCAAAATTTCACAGCCCATATGGGGCCTCCAGAGCTGCGTTGACCTTGCCCTGATTTACCACGGTTTCACTGTTAAACTCAGGCACTGCTGCTTCTCCAGGTGAGGGTATTGTCCATGGATGTGCCCCTACCTTACTATCTTTGCCCTTCCTAAGCAGGGAGTCTGCTTTAGATTCTCTCTCTTCTTCTCCCTCTGCCTCCCTCCCCCCAAATAAATGAATATATCTTAAAATGTTTATTACACATTTATCAAGAGCATCCTCTTTGTCCAACATTGTGTCAGGAGCTGAGGAAACTAGAAGAATAAGACACAATCTCTGCACTTTCAGAGTTAATAATCTAGGGGGTTGCAGATGAGTAAGTGGATAATTTCAATATAATATGGTATGCAATGATAAAGGTAGCACAGTGTTCTTTGGGAGGTACAAGGAGGGTTGCCATGCCCAGAATAAGGCAGTTAGGGAAGGCTTCCTGGAGGAAGTGACTTGAACTGGGACTCAAGGACAAGAATGTAGTAACAAACGAAGAGGGGCATGGTATTAAGGGTGGGTTTTCCAGGCAGAGGAAAGATTATAGACAAAGGCATGGAGGTATAAACTACAAATGCATTGGTATTGCTGAAGTGTGAACTTTGAAGCAAAACAGAGATAACACTGTATCCTGTTCTTACATAGACTCTACTCAGGCTGGAAAGCTCTCTAAAGGATGGCAGGAACACTTTATCTTTGCTAAGACCCAAAGGCAGCATGGAGGAAAGCAACCCTGTCATTTAAAAAGATCACAAAATGGAAGGCTAAAATGGTATTGGTGAGCTTTTTTATTCTCTTGGGATTTTCCTGATTTTAATCTACTCTGTATTTGAATAAGTTATAGTTTTTGGTAATGATTGGTCCTACTAGATACTAAGCTAAGCAACAGCTGAAAGCCATTGTCTTATATCCAAATGCTGGACATAGATGTCCTGATGATAAGCAATGAGTATCAAGGTTAACATGTCACTTTCACAGTTAAACTGTTTATTCAACAAACATTTTTTTTTTCATGGGCAGGCATTGTCTTAGGGGCTGGGCATATGTTGATGAAAAAACAGAGGTGATTTCTGTCCCCTTCTTCAGTTTCTATTCTGTTTGGGAAGAAAGAAATTGAAAAAGTAATTAAAATTGTGTCATGCACAATAGGAGATTCTAACTAACATATGAGTAAGAGAGCTAACATGCTTAACATGGGTGCCTGGGTGGCTCAGTAGGTTAAGAATAGTTTTTGTTCAGGTCATGGTCTCAGAGTTGTGAGATAGGCCCTGTGTTGGGCTCCATACTCAGCATGGAGTCTGCTTTAGATTCTCTTTCTTCCTCTCCCTCTGCCTCCCTCCCCCCAAATAAATAAATATATCTTAAAAAAAAAGAGTATGCTTAGTAATCATATTACCAAATATAAATGGTTGTGCAAGCATTTATACACACGAGGGAAGATGTCTGCAAAGAGTGTTATCCTTACCACTGGAGTAAAAGCTAATAGCTCTGTGGTCACACTCATTAGTTTTGGGATTTCCCTGTAAAATTTGGCAGGGAGCTTGTCACTGAGCAAAGTCAGTCTTAGGAATGGTCATTTTATGGGTTAAAGCAAGTTGTTGATGTAAAAATCAAGCATAACTCTTTTTTACCAAAGGCCCAGGAATATTTTAACCAAGGGCTCCATCTGTCAGTAGGGGAACTGTAGTGTGGCATGTAGGTGGTTAGGTAATGTCGCCAGAAGCTCACTGACTGCAGGTCGTGACAAATGACTGACTCTGAGAGCCACCAACTCTGGCTGCCTGGTGCTCTGGTTGGCCCCTGCTGAGTGGCTCCTATTCTCTCACTTCTGATCAGACCACTCCTCTAGCCCGGGGCGGGTATTTTCATTATGATCCATAATAACATCGAATGGACTTTGTAACTGAATGAGCATCATACACTGGAGACTTTTGATGGGCTCAGCTCAGCAGGGTTTGAAGAGGGCTGTGTTGAGGGAGAGTGGGTGGTGGGGGCTGGGTTTGAAATGGCAGCCAAGGGACACACTTGCTGGCTTGTATGCACTGCTTCTGCCGCCATTTGCTGAAGCGAATCAGAAACAAAGGGACTTATCAGTTTACTGTGGCATGAATTATAAATAAAAATTTGTATTTGTAGTTATAATGATAAATGAAAACAGGAAAAGATATTCTAGTTGGGAAGATCAACTTGCTGTGGACACCCTTTATAGAAGTCAACTCTCTTTCAATCTCAGGATTCTTCCTCATTCATTGTCTGTCATGGACACCAAGATTTGACAAGAATGAAGTCAGTCTCTGCCTAGATAAGGAGTACATGATGTGAAAGGCAAAAGTGGACCTACATGTCTTTGTCCTCTTCCCCTAAGTTAATTATTGCTCACATTTTCTGCTGATTGAATACTTACCCTATTCACCAGTGGCTGATGAGACAATTTCTAGTGAAGCTGTTGCAGGCAATCTTGTGAACAATGAATATGGTTTAATGAATTGCATAGTTGATGGGGAAGAGAGACAGAGAGTGGTTGAATGAATGGGTATGTATTGGGTGAGGTAAAAGAATTTGTCATTGTTTGGATAATGTAGTTATCTTCTCTGCTGGTCAGAGGCTGTAGCATGAATTATCTCAAATGGAGGAAGAAACTTTAAAGATTGTATTTGATATATGACATGGGATGTAATCTGCATTTCCAATGTGTATATCTGGATTACCAGGAATTAAAAACACTATATCTGAGTCATTTGGTGTCTTCAGTATGTGTTTTTAAATTATTTGAGTGCCAGCAGAAAATTAATTTCCTACCTTCAGTCTAGCTTGAGGGCCAAGATGCATGAGCAACACTGAGGAAAGAGTTGCATGGGAGTTGGCATAGCAAAGTAAGGAGATAGACGGAGCAGGGATGAGGCACTGCCACAAGGGAGTGGAGGGCTTGCCAGGAAATACCAAGTGTGGACTTGAGAATGGTTGGTGGAAGGCTTCAACATTAGACAGATCTTCAGGAAATAAGGAGCTACTGTAGGTTCTTGGTCAAGAGAGTATAGAGCTTGAGGCACTCAAGGGCTGAACAGCATTGACAAGATGGAGACTCCAGCAAGTAGTAGTTTGTCCTCTCAACACTGATCCAGAGCTGAGATGGTGTGGTCTGAACTGGAGTAGGGCTACAAAGTGGAACATGTTTTAGATGAAGGATCAGAAAAATGTGGTGATGAAGATGGTGGGGGTGGGGGGAATGTGAGTCACAAATAACCTCCAGTTAGCAACCACGGGGGGGGGGGGTGGTGTCACAATTGAATGGTCCAGAAACATTAAAAGATAATAAAGCCCTGGAATTATGACCTATGTTAGAAATTGCTAAGGGGGTTTCTCTGTGATTAATGAGTGGTTCAGAGTTTCAAAAGAGAACGGAAGAAGCATCACCTGTGACATAGAGTTTCAAGTCTGAGTCTTTTTTTGACTTTGGATTTGTAGTGGGTGCAAGAAGAACTTCCTTTTACTTAAAAGAGCACACGCAGAATAATTACTATTTACACTGGTGCTTTCTTTTATAATTGAAATTTTTTTTTTTTTAGGAGAGACAGAATTGTAGAAACAAACTTCTGAGATTTCTCAGAGCAGCGCTAGGAAATGGCAACTGAACAAGTTCGATGTTTAACCAAATAGTATATTTAGTATTCATATGGAGGGTTGTCCTTTGGGACTCCCTGGTTGTGCCTCGTGGCCAGTAAAACTACTGAAATTCATGTTTGCTATACAGAAACAAACTGTGCAAAGCATCTATAAGAACCTATTTAGGATCTATCCCAAAGATCTGGGTCAGTCTTGGTCTCCAGCTCCTATCACAAGAGATTTGAGCTTTTTCTTTTGGTTTAAACAACTGTTATGTTATTTTTATTGGGTATCTAGGAATTACTTCCATTATGTACGAATTCCCTTAATTTTGTAATACTCTGTGAGGCATATCACGCTTTCATTGCCATTCGTCTGGGCTTGCAGAGTGCAGGGCATGGCTGTACACATGGTGATAACGCGCACTGCGTGCAATTCAGTCTGTGTGTTCCGGAACAGACAGAGAGCAGGTGGTGATTTTCTTACACAAAATTTAATAGTGAACTTTTGTACCTATTCTTACCAAACTGGCTACCATCACGGAACCCTTCTGATTCTTATTGCAATGTAAATTCATATATTGTAATATTTGTTTTGAAAATTTTATATACTGGCTCACCATATGAACATGTTCTCATTGCCTACTCAGGCCTTTGAGCAATTTGCAGTCTTTTGTTAGCAAATAAAGGCCCTCAGAGCCTCCTATTTTGAGCCCCAAGTTTACCAGCTGCTATCCACTACTGGGCCTCATTAGAGGCCTGCCGCTCTGCTGAGAACCGCACCACATGTTCTGTCCTCTCTTGTCTACATATTAGCCTGTTGCTGCTCCTTAAATTACCTGGTACAAAAGCTAGCTCTATTTCTCCACAGAGAGCTACCACTCCTATCCAGTTTGAAGAGGGTCTATGTCATGATCTCTCAAACTAATTAAGGTTTGTGGGTAGGCCACTGGTTGCTATAGAGGAACTTTCCTGAAGGCTGATATCAATGAGGACTTTTTTTTGGGGGGGCGGGGGAAGCAAAAGATTACTGCAGCTGTAGCTTATGTTCAAAAGCCTATTTTTAAAATAAAATAAAAATGCTTCTTGCTTTAATCTAGGTGATATAATTATTTTTATACTTCAAAAGTTATTTCCTAAGGGAACCAGAATGCAATATTAATTAAAAACATTTGACATGAAAGATTTAAAGTATTTTCAGAGGTAGGGGCTAGTAAATATTCTGGAAGAGTGTTTCCATGAAGATTTACTGGAAATCTTTGGTTCTATCCAGTATTATATTAATTAGACAGTGTTTATATTTTTAAAGAAAACATTACATCTTTCTAACTTTTAAGAGGATTTGTTTGCAATTTAGTGGTTTAAGAAATGGATTAGATAGGGTCAGTTTCCTTATGATAAATGACCAAAATAAAATTTCAGGAAATTTTAGGATTTCTGAGGAAAGAATTTTGAAATTTTGCTTACAAATTCAGAAAGAATAATAAAATTACAAGTGTTCCAGATTTCCAGCAAATTGAATTGTTGAAAATCTGGGTCAACTCAAAAGGTGAATTACTGAGTGATTCTTCATTTAAAAAGCTATAGTTTGCAAAAAGGACTACTTTAAGTAGCAAACCCCTCTCATTATTCAAAAATAATTCAATTAATAGAAATTCTATTTGCACATAGGTTGCATTAAGCAGGAAGGTCTGAGTTACATAGGAAAACCAGGCTTTTCAACCTCCTGGACCTGTTTACATATCTTTTATAGAATTTCTTATTATTGCTTCTTCATTCTTTCCTTCTTTCTCTTGTTTCTTCTCTATGTCCTTTGTCTTTCTATATTTCCTGAGAATCATACTTGCTTGTTACGAATACCTCTTATATTTCCTTATCTATTAATTTTTTTAGGGTAATTTCATTACTGACCTGGTTCATCAACCTCTTCTCTCAGATTTTACCTCGTGCTACCTACCATTTCTGCTCTGGCAGCACTTTCCTGGTCAGCCAGACGGATCTTTCTGGCCACTGTCTTAGCCACTGTAAGGAAATGAGAATGCCCCTGGCTACCAAACTGTGAGTATTCCAGATAATGTTTTCAATGAAATATGTGTATTTAAGTTGTGGATATATATAGTAAGTCTATTTGTCTGTAAAAATTTAATGAGGATGTGAACACTAAGCATTGTGTCAGAACATGGGGGAGATTTCTGGTTCCTGAATCTGTCACGGACTTAGGGAATAAAGAGTTCCTGGATCTAGTTAATTTGCATGTGTCAGTGAGCAGGGGATTTATCTGCATAGCTCTGTTTCTAGGGCTTCAGAGAGACTGTAAATGCTTTTGGATGAGAAGGAAAGCAAAGAATATTTAGGTCCATCAAATCCTACTGTGCAAACATTTTCTATGGGTGCACTTTTTTTTTTAAG
>PITA01027147.1:0-21334 GCA_004023965.1 Spilogale gracilis | reverse complement strand
TGTGTGTGTGTGTGTGTAAGACTTTATTCATCCAGAGAGAGAGAGAGAGAATAGGGCGAGAAGCAAAGGGAGAGAGAATCTGAAGCAGATTCCATGCTGAGTGCAGAGTCCAACACAGGGCTCGATCCCAAGACCCTGATATCATGACCAGAGCCAAAACCAAGAGTCTGATATTTAACCAACTGAGCCACTCAGGTGCCCCAATATCATGGTTTTTAACACTAGCATAGACTGGAGTAAATTAAGACAAAGCTGATCCAAGCCCTCAGGATCACATCCACCTGCTTAGAATTTAATGTTATGAAACTAACAAGGATAGCTTCTTTTTAAACAACACTGCCCAGAGATACTGCTAACCTAATCACAAAATGGTAAGTTACTGAACCTTATTAGGTCCCTTCTATTAAAGTGCCAATGAAAGGAATCACTGAATCTGAAGATTAGCGGTAATCTAGAAAGTAGTCAATACAGGCCTCTGATTTCAGCAGGGTCCTAAGTATGCCTAGTGTTACACTGTTCTGTGACACTCTGCTTTGTTTAGTAACTTACCTTGCAACCACTCTTGCATTTCCCCTCATATATCAAACATCTCAACTGGATCTAAGATATTATTTGCAAACATTCCAAAAGTATTTTATATCAGGAAACCCGGATTTCATCTTAACACAAGCATTCTGGGAAAAAGTATAGATATAAAACTTAGACGAAGCATAAACTAGGGCTCAGTGGCCAAATCCCACTGACCACCTGGTTCTGTGAGGCCTGAAAGTCATGAATGTTTTTTTAAATGGTTGAGAAAAAAAATCAGAATATTTCATGACACATGAAAATTATGTAATATTCAAATTTCAACATCCTTAAATAAAATCTTTTTGGAACGCAGCTATGCCCATCTGTCCATGTATTGTCTGTGGTTGCTTCTATGCTACACACACCAGAGCTGAGTAGTCGTGACAGAGACCACAAATGTGAAAATGCTCATGATCTGGTCTTCTCCAGAAAAAGTTTGTTGGCTTCTCCCTCAGAGTCTTATGTTGTTTATGATAAATAATCATTCCTATCCTAGACTCTAAAACAACTTTGGCAGGTATTCTACGTTTTTGTTTTTGCTCAGTTGGTATCATTTATTTCTTAGGGACCACGCACTAGAGCACATAATTATTTCAGAAAGCAGATTTTAAAATCAATAGTCAACTACTCAACAAGCATTCATTCACTCATTCATTCAATAAACTTTTGTGGAATATTTAAACCAGACTACTTACACTAGTCATAAAATCCTGGGATCCTGAGTTGACTAAAAACCATAAAGTTGTGTATTTTCTTTTGTTTATCTGTGTTGTCAAAAACATGGTGCCAGGCATGCGGCAAGTGTTTAATAAATGTTTATGTGAGTGAACAACCATGTGGTTTCTGTCCCAGAATAACACTAGTCCAAGAGAAGAGACAAACACATAAAAAGCACAATTGCTTTTTTTTTTTTTAATTAGAGAGCATGCACAGCAGAGGTTGGAAGGGGACAGAAAGGGGGAGAGAGAGAATCCCAAGCTGGCTCCATGCACAGTGCAGAGCCCAACACAGGGCTCAATGTCACAACCCTGAGATCATGACCTGAACTGAAATCAAGAGTTGAATGTTTAACGAACTGAGCCACCCAGGTGCCCCAAATACAAAGGATCTAAAAGGATATAAAACACCCCTATAATAATGGAAGAGTGGGGTCTCACAAAAATGGCAGTTGAGAGAGATCTTGAGGATCAGAACACCTGCGCACGCACGTGCACACACACACACAAACACACACACACACACTACTTTACTTTTAGCTCCATGTGGAAGACAGTATAAAAAACTAGGGTTTGGAAACAAGAACCCTAGAACTAACCCAAGTGCTGGAGTGCAAAAACTAGAAAGACTCACCAGAAAAAAAGACTGGCAACCAAATGCAAAAGCAAAGGAGTTAGCTGTGCGGAGGCAATTGGTGTCACTGAGGCTATCTTGGCAAGCAGAGAATTGTCAGGGCTGTCTGGACTTAGGTGACAGACTGACATTCCAGGCAGAAAGGCTGTAGCCACGGAATCTGGCAGCAGCAAAGCAAGTGACAGGGTCTCAGCAAAGGAGTGAATTTCTGAGACAGGTCTCCCCCACCTAGCCAGTGAACCAGAACCCAGTGTCTGGAGATTACGATGATAAGCAATGGGTACCAATCTAAGCAGGCAGGAAATGTCTGGGAAATTCAGCAAGGATAATAAGCAAGCATGAAGTGCATAATAATGAGGAGTCCTGGGATGGACAAGAAGCAGAGAACCAGCAAGACAGGCCAGCTGGAAAGTCCATCAGAAAAGCTCATCAGCTGGAATGGTGCTCTTGCTACTAAAGTATGAATTAGACACCCTTCTAGTCTCCCAAGGATCATAGGAATGAGACATCATACCCAACTAAGAGGATCTAACCATCTAAGTAGGTGTCCTGGGTAAGGAATTTTACACACACACACACACACACACACACACACACACACACATGCACACAATGGAATCCAGATCCTAGAACTGAAGTTGGTGGCACATATTTTGTCCAAAGAATTAAGAAAAAACTTAAAAACTAAGAAAAAAAAACTTAAAAAACAAGCAAAAAAAATATAACTCATTAAGCTTAACAATCACTGAATCATGGCAAAAGCCTGTATCAGATTACAAAGTAGAACATATTTAGCACAATGATCATCACACACCACTAAAGTGTTTCAGTGAATGCAAGCCCTGCTATATTCACTTTATTTCTCTTTCAAAATTATTTACCAAAGTGACTATAGTAGTGAAAGATACAAAATACCTAAAAAATTAAAATATACATATATATGTTCCTGTGAACAAGATATTGAAAGTGTGACTAAGACTTTTATTGGATGATTCTATACCTGGCAGAAGGTCATTTACTCAAAATTTAAAGATAAAAGTAAATGGATTTTCTAAAGAGTGTTTTGGCATAGGCCCTTTACCCTCTTTTATCCAAACATGCTTACAAATTACTTGGGTGAAGAAACAGAACTTCTATATCAAAACATTCTAAAAACTGCATCTATAGTTTAAGGCTGGAAGGGAAAACCAACATGATAGATGAAACATAATTGTTTAAAGAAATAGAAAAAAAATGGTATTCATGAGTCTCTAAGAGTACAGGTTTGAAGTAGGTCAAAATAAACTCCAGGAAAAATTTGGGAGTATGAATGTTTACTTCAGCAACATATTGCTACACAGAAAACTTATGGAAAGGAGATCTTGGATTCTGGTTTCATTTCTGCCATTTTGTCAATGTGTGACTTTCTGAAGCCTATGTTTCTCATGTTTCAAGGTTCGACAAAGTTTTAGCTCTTCCAATAAAATCATTCTCCTACGATTATCAAGAATGGGTAAAATTTGGGTAGGTAGAAGAGGAACTGGAAGGCATCCCAAGACAGGAACAACAAAATGATGACCCAGCATAAGGAATTTAACAATATTTTTAATTAAAAGAAAAAACCTAAAACTTTAAAATAGAAATAAAAATGAAAAATAAAATAAAGTTAAAAATTTAGAAAGAACACAGAGTTAGGAATGATCATGAGTGTGAGGAAGGAAATTGAAAAAGCTAGGTTTCTGACTAGAAAGATCTCACAGAATGGAAGGAAGTACAACGAACAATTATAGCGTGGCCAGATTTTTGACAAAACAGCAAGATAAGTAGGGGAGCTGATCCTTAAAACAGTGGTCAATAAGACTTCAGTAAGTATTTTTGAATCAATGAGTGGCAATATGCAAGTCAAGCTGAAGCAAAGGACAGGTTTAAAGAGGACAATGAGGCAACTGTACCACTAGCCCAACTGAGAGGACACCAGATTTTCTCACCATAATGGAAATATGAGAGAGACAAGTGGAAAAAAGAATTAAAAGTTCACGGAATATGACAACTAAATATATAGAAGGGAACAAGTGGTTACCATGGTAACTGGTTTTAAAAAGTGGTATCATGCATGGAAATCCTCAAGTTAGCAGGGTCTTTCAGTGTTTTGGGGCTGCTGTAACAAAATACCACAGTCTGCGTGGCTTACAAACAATTTATTTCTCATAGTTCCTGGAGCTGGGAAGTCCAAAATCAAGGCACCCAGCATGGTCAAGTTTTGCTGAGGAGCCTCTCCCTTATTCATGGCCAGGACTGTCTTTGAGCTCTCACATGGTTGAAGGGGCAAGGAGTATCTCTGCAGCCTCTTTTGTAACAGCACCAATCCCATTCCTTAGGGCTCCACTCTCATGGCCCATGCATCTCCCAAAGGCCCCACCTCTGATTACCATTAACTTTGGGACTTCGGACTTCAACATGAGTTTTGTGGGGATGCAAACATTCAGACCATAAAAGAGGTGATTTTTTTTTTTTTGGTGGAAAGCATTTTAAGCATGGACATGAACACACACTATGATGTAATTAAAAAACATCCAAACAGAAATGTCCAGGAGTGAGTTCATGATCGAGTACTGTATTTAAGTCAAAGTTTCATGGAAACCATATGGGAGTCTTCAGAATTAAAATAGTGAAAATGGTTGCACTCCCTGAGGAAGTGAATATAGGGACAAAAGAAGAGAGGGCAGGAATCAGTCCAGGCAGTGCTTCTGGATTCTGTAAACAACTTTTCTCTGAATGGAGGAGAAGAAGCAAGAAAAAGAAAAGGGAAAGGATAGAGAGTTTCCTGAGCCATATTTCCTATTTATTTCCAAATCTGTACGAAAGAGCTTTATCAAAATCTATTATTTTGCCAACCGTAAGACTGCCCATAAAGGCAAACTAGGAATCTTCTAGGCAAAAGCCTGATTTCAGAAGCAGAGAAAGAAAGCACAAAACTTCAAAAATTTAAGGAAAAATTGAGAATTGGTATTTTCTGTTACTTTGGGATTTAAGAAAATAATTCAGTGAAAGCTAGTTTCTCAGTGCTGCTACTTTTAAATGTATGAGATAAATAACACTGCTGCTAGCTTTACCTGAGACGTTTCCCTTAGATGCTAAGGTCTCCCCTTCCTTCAACACCTGAAAACAGATTTGGATCCTCCGTCACCAGCCTGAATACATTGCTCACAATGCCATCAACAAAATTCACCTGGACTAGGAATTTGCAAAAGAGAATTTTGTTTTGTTTTGTTTTTCCGAGAGAGAGAAAGCAAGCAGTGGGGAGAGGCAGAGGGGCAGAGAGAATCCTAAAGCAGACTCCCCATTGGGCACAGACCCCGACACATGGGACTCCATCCCAGGATCCTGGGATCATGACCTGAGCCAAAATCAAGAGTCGGCCACTTAACCAACTGAGCCACCCAGGCGCCCCTGTATATATATTCTAAGTCACTTTCACTTTCTATATCTCACTTTTCTTAGCAGTGAAGTAGGCTAATCATAATAACCCATAAAAAAGGACAAATGATTTAATTAAAAATAGATAAATCATATTTATATACAAGGTACAGTAAATATTTAAAAGATAATAGCTAATACTAGTGAGTTTAGGAAGTGGTGCACTGGTAAATAGACTGCAGGGGAAAAAAAGCCCTCATTTATAGTATTTGTCAATTTTCACGATACAAATACCCTCAATGTGGCATATTTCCAACTACCACTGTGACATCACTGCACATGAAGTTGAGAAGAGAGATGCAGAATCAGTACTCATAAGCCAACATGAGCCAGTGCTATGTTGACTGCAGGAACAGAGAAATGGACATATACATGATTGGTTCCACATGCTTTTCGTATACTATATGGCAATAAGATTCAACATCATAAAAACAAATAGAATTTGATGGGACAGTATATCACTGAAGTAGCTCAACATGGAAAGTCTTGCAGAACATCTCAAGATATCAGGCTATATTTGTCCATATATAATGGAGGTGTTTTTTGCAACTTTGTTAATAATGGTGAGGCTGATTATATGCTTACATTACACTTATGCTAAAAACAATTATTTTAAAGGAAAAAAATTATTATAAAAGAGAAAAGGAAAGGAGGAGAGAAGAAAGAAATTTGGAAGGATAAATTGCTGTTTCTCAAGAAAGATATAGGAGAAGGAGGTGTTATGGGAGCCTTTCAGATTTACTCTTTATATTACTGTATTATTTGAGTTTCTAAAATAATCGTTTGCCAAAAAATGGAGCACATACTTAATCAGAGCCTTAGCAAGAACCAAAAAACATCTGATGTATTATAAGAAAATGCTGGTTATGTCATTTATTTTTTAGGTTTCATATTCTTATATCCTACAATTTTAAAAAATTCTACAATCTTTTGTCTGTAATTATAAAAATCTTTACTTATCCTATATATCATATAATCATAAAAATCCTGTACTTCTTTAACCTACTGTTTATTCAATGCCTGCAGTGATGTGCTGAAGCTGGCTTGTACTGGTTAATGGCAAGATCTGGATTTTAATTTTCTTTAATGTTTTATTTATTTATTTGACAGAGAGAAACTCATCTAGAGAGGGAACACAAGCAGGGGGAATGAGAGAGGGAGAAGCAGGCTTTCCGCCGAGCAGGGAGGTCCATGTGGGCCTCTATCCCGGGACACCAGGATCATGATTTGAGCCACAGCTGGCGATGACTGAGCCACAGAGGCGCCCCTGAATTTTAAATTTTTAAAAATTTTGTAAGCCAACAGTTACAGCCATTATCATAGATAAAAATTATATAACTTTCTATCAATGCTGAAGTTAAAATTGGTTTTAGTTTAATTAATTTCATTTATTTATATGAGGGTAAGAAATAGTTTAACAGATCACATATTTATTTTAATAATAACACTTTTATTGGGTAAAGAGACAATTAAGATGCAACTCTGGGCTCCTGGGTGGCTCCGTGGGTTAAAGCCTCTGCCTTCGGCTCAGGTCAAGATCTCAGCGTCCTGGGATTCAGGCCCCTATGGGGCTCTCTGCTCAGCAGGGAGCCTGCTTCCTCCTCTCTCTCTGCCTGCCTCTCTGCCTGCTTGTGATCTCTCTGTCAAATAAATAAATAAAATCTTAAAAAAAAAAAAGATGCAACTCCATTGGTCATGGTTGAATTGAAACCATAGGTTGACTATGGATACAAATGTCATTTATTTTATTGGCCTAAGTTTGGCCCAAAATTTACAGGTTGTGAAAACAGGCTGGGTAAAAAAAAAATACTGATGTAAGAAAAAAAAAATGCTACAATAAAAATGATCAGATAAAAGCATTTTTACATAAATATGCTGACATTTAATTTAAAACTTTCCTCATACCTTGAGAAAACATTCTGAGAAAAAGCCAAGGTATAAGATCTTAAATACTGGGTATAAAACTGGTGAGTCAACTAAAATAAAGAACAAAATTTAAATCCTTTCCAATCTCATACACTGAGTACCTACCTACAGGGTGCTAGGAATTGTGTCAGACACTGAAGATACAAAGATGAAAAGGACATGTATCCCAGCCCTCAAAGGGCTTTCTCATGAAGTGAAAAGGAAATCTGATAAATCCCACACTACGGAGAAGAACAACATGCTAAGGAAGTGTTAAGCTCCTCTAGGAAGCTAGCCTCAGTCTTCTTAGAGAAATGACAAAATATGTTTTAAATAAAAAATTTTTTTGGTAATCTGAAGATAATGATTCTTTCTAGAGTCCTAAGGGAAACAATTCTTATCTGCTCAACTTACAGCCACAAAGTAATCTTATTCCCATGAAAACTTTCATTTTGAAAGTTTCTTTCTGAACATTCTTCTGCAAATTTATATATCCAAGATGATTACATTTTTTTTAAACTGTTATAATTTTGGAAATCCAAAAATGACAGTTTCCAAAATGTAGTAAGCCCTCTTGCTAGAAATTATTGAAACCAGTTGTTTTTGAAAACAGTAAGGTGCTGCATTAAAAAAAGTAAGCACAATTATTACAATTATTATTTTTGAAAGTGATAAATTGTTTATAAAGTAAAAAAAAAAAAAAATGCCCCAAGCATTTGAGACTTACAGACTAACGTCTTAGTCAGGAACTTATGCTTATCTCAGAGGGAAATATAAGTACTGATTTGGAAGAAATCACAGAAAGAGTTATATAAACTGATGACTGGAAATAAGCAGTGTTTCTAAATTGGAGGAAATAATTCAACTATCAGCTGACATTCCATATTTTCAAGTCCTACTATAAGGAATGCTGACTTAAATTTATGTTTTGTAAACCCTACGCTAAAAACAGCTCCTCACAGTTTTGATGGAAAATAACGGCACTATATTAGAAACCAGAAATTTCTAGTCTTATTTACTATTTTTACTAATATTTTTGTTTTCTTTACATAATGTCCCTTGAACTTAGAGCAACATTTAGCACATAATAAGAAATCAAATATTTACAAAACAAGTATATGGATAAAAAGATGGATGATGAAAAGAAGTACAAAATTCTATGATCACTACAATTAGCCACATTCCAAGAATACATTACATCTACTGTAATGTAATTAACTAGCTGACCCAGCAGATGAAGAATTCTAGCTACTGGCTTCACACTTTCTTTAAAAATAACTTAAAGATGGCATCAATAAACATTGTCTATCATTTATTATGGAGAATTAGCTAAGCAAATTTGAGTTCTAGTTCCAGAAGAGTAAAAAGACTTAAAAATAAAATCTTCATTTTCTTTTGTTTAATGTCCTACTATTAAGAAACTTGAAGATGTTAGGAACCCTTTTCCTTACTTCTTTTTTTTTTTAAAGATTTTTTTTATTTATTTGACAGAGAGAGACACAGCCAGAGAGGGAACATAAGCAGAGAGAGTGAGAGAGGGAGAAGAAGGCCTCCCACTGAGCAGGGAGCCCGATGTGGGGCTCGATCCTGGGTCTCCGGGACCATGACCTGAGCCGAAGGCAGTCGCCCAACCAACTGAGCCACCCAGGAGCCCCTTCCTTACTTCTTTAACAAAGGAATAAAAACAAAATATGATCAAGTATATTGACAGATGTCAAATACGCACTATTTTTTTTTAAATCAGTTCTCTTCCAAGTTATAATTGTCAAGAGTCCATACAACACAGAAGTAAAACCAAGGAATCACTGAAGTATTAATTAGTAAAAGTTTATTGAGTACACAATGAAAAGACAAAGTATTAATTAGTAAAAGTTTATTGAGTACACAATGAAAAGACATTCATGGTTTGCAAACCATGAACACTCAAACCAAAACGCAGACTAAGGCTCAGGGGTACATGGTTCTAAAGCAGCTTTATATAGCACAAAGACAGTGAGTATTTATTCTTTACAGTATTTGATTACAATACTAGATTTTCCTTTTTAAAAAAAAAGGAATTGGTTAGTGATGATCTCATATCAGTTTGGGGGTACTATTTAAGTTTCACTTTCAGAGTTTCATTTTCATTTTCAGAGTTTCATTTTCAGAGGCTTAAGCAAGAGATGATGCAGGTCAAGTTAATCTCGCTTGTCTTACAAAATAAGCTAAATGAGCTTTGCTTGTGTGACTAACTGGTTTCATCTGCTCAAATCTTGCTCCAGTTTTGTGTGATTATAACATAACACTAAGTTTACTCTTTCTTCATTTTTTTTAAATCTTTATAATTTATTCCTTTACCTTTCCTTACTTCCCTTGAATTTCCCCATTTCGTCCCTTCTTCATCTTCCCTGAACAAAAGTATAGGATACATTCCCTTTGCAATTCCCAGGTTTTCTGTCTTTACCACAGCTGCAGGCTGGGGATGGAAGCTCCCAGCCAGACTTGGCCACCACCTTCTCCAAAGAAAAGAAAATATATCCTTTGTGAGTGATTGTGATAGGCAGAAGAAAATGGCTTTTATTCAAGGTTTCTTCCGTCAAAAGCCTTCTAGAAGAACCAACATATCCAAACACTGCACAGAATCAAGATTAGATTATATGCCAATTATTCCTGGTAGAGCTTTGTGGAGTCTTAGCTGAGAATAACCCAACTGATGGTCATTTATCAGCTTTCCTAACTTTTTTCCTACCATTTATCAGCTGCCTAATTTTTTGTGTGGTTATAACTTGTCCCCTGAGGTTCGTTTTCCTCTTCTGTTTCGCTAAGAGAGAAGCCACATATACTAAGTACAGTCCAAAACTAGATTCCTGATCACTAACTTGTTCAGACCTAATTTTATTTAGTTTCATAAACTGTGTCTAACTACCAACTGTTTGGGTCTTCCTGGCATGAGTGACACATGAATGAGCAATCATTCCTATGATTCTGGCTCCCAACTTTTGAGCTGTCCACAAGTACCGAATGGAATGAAAGCAAGTCTTCCTCACTCTCCCTGGTCCAGACTCCTTACAGAATCAGTGGCATGATAAATGGTCATTTTACCTTCTTAAATTTGGGGGTAATTTTTATACAGCATGTTAATAACTGGAACACTAAGTTTTTATCACTTTTATTAATCTTTTAAAAATGATGTATAGCGTCTTAAAAATAAAATTGTGTGCTGTCTGTATTCTATTAAATTTTCCTATCATCCACCTACCTTGGCTTTAATATGCACTTTTTGTTTAATGTAAAAATATCTTTTTTTCCTAATGTAGACATTTAAATCTATGAATTTCTCTTTAAACACTACTTTAACTACACTCTACAGATTCTTATATATTGTGCTTTAATATTTATGCAGTTCAAATATTTCTAGCTTTTGGGGGGTTTTATTGGCCTGTGCATTATTTACATTTTCTTTAAAGATTTTATTTATTGGGGCGCCTGGGTGGCTCAGTTGGTTGGGCAACTGCCTTCAGCTCAGGTCATGATCCCGGAGACCCGGGATCTAGCCCCGCATCGGGCTCCCTGCTCCGCGGGAAGCCTGCTTCTCCCTCTCTCACTCCCCCTGCTTGTGTTCCCTCTCTGGCTGCGTTTCTCTCTGTCAAATAAATTAAAAAAAAAAAATCTTAAAAAAAAAAGATTTTATTTATTTATTTGACAGAGAGAAACACAGCTAGAGAGGGAACGCAAGTAGGCGTTGTGAAAGAGGGAGAAGCAGGCCTCCCACTGAGCAGGGAGCCTAATGCGGGGCTCAATCCCAGGACTCTGGGATCATGACCTGAGCCGTAGGCAGACGCTTAACGAGTAAGCCACCCAGGCACCCCTATGTGTTTGTTGATTAATTTTCAAACAGGGATTTTTGGAGAGATCTGTTTTCATTATTCTCTATTAATTCTGTGAGAAAACACTCACAAAAATTATTATAGTGCATTTGAATTTTTCAAGATATTTCCAGATATTTCTAGTCTTTTGTGATGAATATTCCACAAAGATTAGAAAAAAAAAATTTGTGCAGTTTTAAAGGATTTACATAAAATAGTTTTATATAATTTGGTTGCCAAGTTAATTTGAACAATGGTTGTTATTTTGGTTGCCATCGTTGTTCAAGTGTTACATGTCCTTTCTCTCCACATGTTCTAATAAGTTACTGAGAGAAAAAAATCAAATGTTTGCAGACTTGTCTTGTTATCTCTATAGTTCTATCAATTTATGCTTTGTGTATTTAAAGCTTTGTTATTAGGTACACACACATTTTGAACTGTTATATCTTCTCAATGTATATACTTTTTTAATCATTTTGAAAAGGATTCTTTATCTAAGATAATATGCTTAATTCCAGAATATGTTTTGGATGTTAAAATAGTTTTTCTGCCTTTGTTATGGATATACAGTCATTCTTCAATTATAGAGTAAAATTTTAGTAACATCTTTTACTACTTGTTTTCTTTTTTCTCTTATTTGGTAATTTCTCTTACACAAATATTGGAAAATATTCTTTTTCTCCATGTTTCTATTAATTCTTTTTTATATGTCTATTGCTTAATTTCTCTAGGTTGAATAATGGGCAATTCCCTCGTTATATTTTTGAAATCACAGATTCTCTTAAATTCTACCTAACCTCTTATTTATATTCTAATTATTCTTTTAAATTTATTTAGATTACTATTTTTATATGACTACTATTTTTTTTCTAACTAAGCCTATTTTTTGTCATGCTATTTTGGGTTTTGATGTTTTGTAGCTTATTTTATCTATTTATTTATTCCTTCTATTAATGATTTCTATCATATTTATTACTTCAAGTCATTGGGAGTAGCAATACTTCTCTTTGTGGCATCTGCTGGAATCTGCCTCTTAGTTCCACAGTGTAGGGTGATTTTCTTTGGGGGAGGTAAGTTTCAGTAGAATTTCCACACTGCAAATCTCCAAAAGTCAGAAGATTGCTTCTAACAAGTCCCCAGCTATAACATCAACCAATAAACAATATTTATATATTCATTATGGGGATATTCACACTACATAGGTAATATATTTTCCAAATCAACTTTATTCAAGTACAATTTACATACAATAAACTAAATCTAGTTTAAGGATATGGTTAAATGAGTTCAATAAGTGGATTTCTATCATCCAAGAAGTTTTCCTTAATTCCCTTTCCATTCAGTTCCCAACCCACCTACAACTAAGAAACCACATATGTGCTTCCTATCATTATAATTTAAATATTTCTTATGTAGAATTTCAAGCAGAACTAGAGTTTCAGATGAAAAGAGCATGCATGATTCTTTTAACGCTGCCTTGTTTTGATCAGTGTAATACTCTGAGGGTCATTCATGTTGTATGTATCATTAGTTTGTACACTTAACATTCCTGAGTAGTAGTTCATTTACTGAATACACCACAATTTGATCATCCATTCACTCACTGACAGACATTTGCACTGTTTGCAGATTGGATCTATTATGAATGAAGTTGTTAGGGAAATTGTTGTGTATGCATATGTTTTCCTTTTTCTTGGACTGGATCTAAAATTGAAAATTCTGGGTTATGTGATGACTATGATTAACTTCATCAGAAACTGCCAAACTGGTTTTCGTAGTGGTTGTACTATTTTACATTACTAACAGAAAAAGCATTAGCGATAGAAATGTCTGAGAGTTCTACTTGTTCCTCGGTAACAATTGGTATCAACAGTCATTTTAATTTTAGCCATCTCATTGGCTATGTAGAACTATCTCATTGTGGAAATTTTATTTTTTTTAATAAGATAGAGCAGTTTTAGGGGCGCCTGGGTGGTTCAGTTGGTTAAGCGACTGCCTTCGGCTCAGGTCATGATCCTGGAGACCCGGGATCCAGTCCCACATTGGGCTCCCTGCTCAGCAGGAAGCCTGCTTCTCCCTCTCTCACTCCCCCTGCTTGTGTTCCCTCTCTCGATGTGTTTCTCTCTGTCAAATAAATAAAATCTTTTTTTTTTTTAAAAGAGCAGTTTTATTCCTCCTCTGCACCCCAACTTCTTTGTAACCATTTTTTTTTAGACCATAACTCTCCTCCTACTTCCAGCCCCTCACCACTGACCTGTTTTCTGTTGTTATAGTTTTACTTTTCCAGAATATCACATAAATAGATTCAGACAATATGAAGCCTTTCTTTTACTTAGCATAATGCAATAAGATCCATCCATGGTACTGTGTGTGTTTGTAGTGGTTCTTTTATTGCTGAGTGATATTTGATTGTATGAATAAACCACAAACTGTTTTCCACTCACCAAATGGAGGGAGAGGGATATTTGGGTTGTTTCCATTTTTAGGTAGTTATAAATAAATTATGTGTTTATTTACCATCTACTGAATGTCCAGGCTTACCAACTCATTCATGTTAAAGTTAGGGCACTGATGAGAAACGATGAGACTTTCATCTTAAAATGGAGACATCTGGTTGGACATAGTCAAAACTGAGAATCTCCCCCCATTGAGCCTTCTTTGTCAATGGAAGCAACTTTGTTTCATCTGCCTGAAAAGACTTAAAAGTTCTGTGCAAAAACAGCACATGGGAAACATCTGTAAGTGATATTGTACAAATGTTCTCAAAATAACAACAATAAAAAGATGAAATACCAATGTTCTTCAAATTGGGCACAGTCTCTTGTTGAACCGTAATTCTAGATGAAATTCAGACCAGAAAGGTGTTAAGACCACTATATAACTGGAAATACTCTAAAATGTGCCACATTTGAGGAGTTTAGGCGTTATCCCCTCCCTTAATTTTTATACATTACTGGCTTAGCATTTGGGAAAGTAATCATAGCTTTTAGGTAGTGAAAGGGTCATGACAGCCAATATTCCTCTTATTACTGTCTCATCACATACTCTAACCACATCATTTTCTTTGACTAGTTGTTCTGTTTTGTGCTAAATCACTAAATCTAGGGCACTGCTGTCTCAGGTGTGTAACTGCAGTTCATTTATCTGGACTGCTCCAGCTGAATACATAATAACGTCCCTTTCTGTTCTCGCCTTGCCCCTTCTTCAATGAAGAGCCTAAAGAGACTTTCTACATATTTAGGAACAAAGGTTCTTTTATTTAATGTTCTTGAGATAACTGGAGGGAAAAAGGCAGAGAGAACAGGAATTGGACTTTCAAGTGACCAAGATTCAAAACTCAGGTTTACCTCCTCCATCTTGATCCATAAACCAAAGTTTCTCCACAATTTTGAAATAAATATTTTAACATCTATCATATTCTGGTACTTTGAGTAGTAAACACATACTGTCTGTACTATCATCTAGGCCAAACCCTGATCACTTACTAATTAAAACTATATGCACTGAGGGGGACCTGGGTGGCTCAGTTGGTTGGGTGACTGCCTTCAGCTCAGGTCATGATCCCGGAGACCCGGGATCGAGTCCCACATCGGGCTCACCGCTCGGCGGGAGGCCTGCTTCTCCCTCTCTCACTCCCCCTGCTTGTGTTCCCTCTCTGGCTGTGTTTCTCTCTGTCAAATAAATAAAATCTTTTAAAAAAATAAATAAATAAATAAAACTATATGCACTGAGAAAAATGGAGTATCAGTTTGGGTTTGCCTCTATATCTTTCATTCCTTTCTTCACGCTGTCATTTATAATTCATATTTTAGATTAAAATTCACTTTCTATAAACAAATATTCAGTATTTATTGTTTATCAGGTTATGGGTGAATTCACCATCCTGAATAAGAAATCATGATTATGCCTGGAGTATTCATTCTAAAGTAAACAACCGGCTATTTAATATGAAGAATGCTAGAAAGCAGTATGCTCATAATACTACAAGGTGATCTGTAATCAATTAACAATACCTATTCAGTATACCTCACCTGCCACACTCTCTCTGAAAGAGATGTAGATGAGGGTAAAGGTAGGTAAGCCAGAGCAATTTTGATCCTTGATTTTAGGATCTCACAATTCATCATCTCTTGTGGTGAATGTGCTTTTTCCTTCCAGGGAGAGATTTTGTCAAAAGGCAGACAGCATCTAAACCATTCCTAATACATATTAGAATTTCAAAAAATATTTTATCAAAGAATGAATGAGTTTAGAGAAATGTAATGCCTTTTCTTTAGTTGTAAGTGAACTTGGGGTGGGGGTTAGGGGAGAACACCACAACTGTTTTTATTAAAATGCAGGGGAAGGGGGAAGGTAAAACAACCAATAAAATTATATGTGAGGGAGTATTTGAGGGAAGGAGTGCTTGACAAAGAAAACTGAACTACCCTTTTTAAATTTTTTTTATTTAACTTCAATTCGCCAACATTTAGTACATCATTAGTTTCAGATGTAGTGTTCAGTAATTTATCAGTTGTGTATAACCCCCAGTGCTTATCACATCACATGTCCTACTTAATGCCCATCACCCAATTACCCCATCTCCCCCCCACCTCCCCTCCAGCAACTCTCAGTTTGTTTCCTATAGTTAAGAGGCTCTCATGGTTTTTCTCCCTCTTTGATGACTTCCCATTCAGTTTTCCCTCTGTTACCCTATGATCCTCTGTGCTGTTTCTTATATTCCACATATGAGTGAAACCATATGGTAATTGTCTTTCTCTGTTTGACTTATTTTGCTCAGCATAATACCCTCCAGTTCCATCCACATTAATGTAAATGGTAAGTATTCATCCTTTCTGATGGCTGAGTAATATTCCATTGTGTGAATGTATATGTATATATATGCATGGATATATATCCATATACATGGATGGATGGATGGATATCTATATAGATAGATAGATAGATAGATAGAGAGATAGATAGATAGATAGATATATCTTACATATTCCTTATCCATTAATCTGTCAATAGACAGCTTGGCTCTTTCCACAGTTTTCTTATACCATATACAAAGATAAACTCAAAATGGATGAAAGACCTAAATATGAGACAAGAATCTATCAAAATCCTAGAGGAGAACACAGGCAACGAACCCTTCGACTTTGGTCAACTTCTTGCTAGACATGTCTCCAAAGGCAAGGGAAACAAAAGCAATAATGAACTGCTGGGACTTCATCAAGATAAAAAAACATCTGTAGAGCAAAGGAAATAGTCAACAAAACTAAAAGGCAACCTATGGAATGAGAGAAGATACCCGAAAATGATATAGCAAATAAAGGGCAAGTATCCAAGATCTATAAAGAACTCTCAAACTCAACACCCCCCAAAAAACACAAATAATCAAGTCAAAAAAATGGGCAGAAGACATGACAGACCTTTCTCCAAAGAAGACATACAAATGGACAACAGACATATGAAAAAATATTCCACATCACTCAGCATCAGGGAAATACAAATCAAAACCACAATAAGATACCACCTTACACCAGTCAGAATGGCTAAAATTAACAAGACAGGAAACAAAAGATGTTGGTGAGAATGTGGGGAAAGGGGAACCCTCCTACACTGTTGGTGGGAATGCAAGTTGGTGTAGCCACTCTAGAAAATGGTATGGAGGATCCCCAAGATCTTAAAAATAGAGCTGCCCTATGACCCAGTAATGGCACTACTAGGTATTTACCCCAAAGATACAAATGTGGTGAAAAGAAGGCGCACCGACACTCCAATGTTCATAGCAGCAATGTCCGTAATAGAAAACTGAGCTACTCTTGAGTGAGAGAAGAAAAAGCTCTAACATATAGATTGGTGAAGTACAGCAATCAGCCTCATAGTATTCAAATTAAAATGGCCAAGTCTTACTGAAGGTTGCAAGAACAAAGGTCTTTCTGTTTGATCACATTCATGACAGTTTTTAATCTACTATTCTATCTGATTTTAAAGCTTCCTTTAAAGTTATCTTATACTTAGTTACTTAAAATGAATTTTATAAGTAATAATAATATTCAATAAAATAAAAAGAATTTTGGATTGCGGACTCTGAGAAACTTGCAATATAATAACCATGTAGGTGATGGTAGAAAAAGTCTGGGTTGTGGATCACAGAGCCTTGGAAATGTCTAATTCCATTTCCTGATAGAAAGTTAGAGATTCTGGCATTGAATGATGTTACCATTTTAAGTACTGAATGGCTATAAATGCCTGGCCTGATTCCCTCTGCTGACAGAATCTTTTTGTTAAAAGAATAATGTAACTGATCCAAAATAATTTTTACTGTGACAGTTACTATAACTCTGGAACTTAATAGGAAAATACCCATTAATTCTAAATGTTTATTTCTTAAGCCAGTTTCTTTATCTTCACTTTTAGAAGTCAAGGCACTGAAATTACTATTTAAATCAAGATATATTTCAATGTGATTATTATAAGTTACTTTGCATGAGCTATAAATCTGAGTATAAAAGGAACACTTGAAAAACTCCAATCAAGAAAAGATCAGTGATGGGAGGTGAACATTTAAGTTTCTTATCAAAGCTGTTAAAATACTATACTGGATGACTGAATTAATATCTTTAAAAACAATGACAGTCAAAACACGTCTGCGCTTATTCAGTGCTGGAAGAGAAATTAGTTAAGAATGAATTAAGTTAATATGAATAATGAAATTAGTTAATGAATTAAAAGTTAATGGAATTCTACCTTTTTAGAAATGCTAAATGGATTTCATATTTGGAAAATTCTCCACAACAATAGAAGATATTAATATCAAATACATAATTTTAATGGCATTTTGCCAAATATTGCTAAGTAGATGTCATATTCTAGAAGATACACTTTTTAAGTTAGTGTGGTATTACTATGCTAGTAAAATCCTTACCTCCCTTCAAGCAGTTTTTAGGTCTCTTTTTCCCTGTGGTCAATTGTCCGAGAAAACTAAGGAAGGAATTAATAGAGAGATGTCTTAGAGATGTATTTTTCAGTATTTTATCCTCCCTCCATCTGGTGACCCCGTGTTGGAGCATTCATCATAATCTCTCCATCATTACATGCCTACAAACTAAGCCAAGAGAAACACAATCTTTCATATTGAGAAAATAAAATAACTTTTTCTGCTTCTAAATCTATATGTAAGTTCACCAAGTTGAGTTTGGACAGGAAATTTTAGAGAAGAATCATGATCCTCCATGGCAGACTTTGTAAAAAAAAAAAAAAAAAGAAAGAAAGAAAAAAAAAGAAAGAAAGAGAAAAAAAAATTACTCTTCTTGAAAAATGCAGAGAATAGTTAATTAAATTTATATATGAGTTTTATAATGGAGAACTAATTAATGCCATATAGATAAAGGGTAGATAAGAGATTGAGAAGGGCAGAAAGTGGGGAAAAGAGCCAAGATCAAGGTACTTCCTGTGGGACCCTGTGTACCAGACTGAGGACTGGATTTCATGCTGAGTGAGAAAAGTGGCCATTGGAGGATTTTAAGCAAAGGACTGATGTGGTTGTCATCTTATTAAGTTGCATTATAAAAGGATAATTCTAGTCTCTGGAGAGAACAAACCAACTACTAAAATTGTCCAGGTTACAGTGGCCTGCACCACAAGGGGGAGCCCTAAAGACGATGAGCAGAAACTAATTCTGATTAGGTTTTTAAGGTGTGGTTTTGCTGCTAGATCAATGGAATTGTGCTAAAGTGTTTGTATATACTGAAAGAGTTTAAGATGCAACTATGTTGTGCTTTTGTAAATGTGGGCGACAAATTCAACTTACAATTTGAAGATACAAATTGATGCTTATTTATTTTTAATAAGATGCTACATATCAGATCAGTTATCTGTAACAGGTGCTTAATTCAAGTCTCAAAAATTCCCTAAAATGTTAAAATGGTGAAATGCAAGAGTATAATGTATGATTCCAAAGGAAAAAGAAAAAGGAAAACATGCTTTCTCCTGTCTCTCAATATACTAAAATAATTTTTATTTAAAAAAAAGAGAAGTACATTAGAAGAAACATTTTAAGAAATAATAAGTCTTAGGAAAAAAATTGTATTTATGACAACATAATTCTTCTGGTGCTAGACAGGTAAACCATTTTCAAGAAGGGATAGATCCTTATGTTTTTGAATGAGTAACCACCTTAGAAAACCCTTGTGAAGTGTGGACTTTTACAGTGACTATATATGCCAAGAAAACTGAAGAAACTAACTCTCCTACTCTTAGATCATAGACAAACTACTCCAGTAGACTACCTGATTTATTACTTTCCAGTAAACATCTGGCAGGCACATAAAAGTGAATAGGTGCTGAGGTACCCCTTCCTCTGTGGGAAGACTGAACTAAATACAGCCTGCTCTGAAAATTTATAGGTTGATAACCCTACAGTCAATCAAGCACAATAGATTTGGAAAACAAGCCAATAACGAAATTCTAATAGTCACGCAGAAATTATTTTTTTGCATTACCAATCTAAAAGTAGCATAATTTAGTGAGGTCCTGTTTACTTATCAAAGCAACAGATATTCTTTTGAATTTGTGAGAAGGTGGCAGACACACCAAGATGATTAAGACAAGACTTCTGCACAGGAGAGGAACTAATTCATGGCAATACACCACCATGGAAAGTTTTACTGTCATTGTCATTGGGACTCCTCACATATTTTACACATATCTGTTCTCACCTTTTAACCACACTGTGAGGACTGTACTTTCCCTTCCATTTGAAGTTAGCAGAGACCATCTCAGTTGCTTTGGTCAATGAATGTGAGGGGACTTGGTTTTGATCATTTCTGGTTAGGGGTTCTAGGAGTCAGGCCACAGTCTACCATGTCCCTTTCTTCCTGGCACAGTGATTGAAAGGGCACTGGTAGAACTGTAGGCTCCACCATCTGGGTTCCTCAATAGCTATTTAAGCAGAGCCCCCTTGTCAAACTCCACTGGCTATGCAATGTGGCGATGAGTTAACAGCAATTATTTTAAGAACTGACACAGAAGGAGAAATGGTGCTATAAGAAATAAGAGCACAGGCATTATCCAGACTAAAGACTTTGAGGAAAATATCCTGGAGTATAAGAGTTCTGAGCTTACCTTAAAAGTGAGTAGAAGAAACATGAATGGAAAGGATGTCTGCCTCATGTAAGTCATACAGAAAAGAAAATGATATGCTCAAAAAATTGTACATGGGTCACCGTGACTGGAGGAGGAGCATCAATAGCTTCCCAATAAATAATACTGGAAAGATATACAAAGATCAATTCATGGTGTGCCTTTTTCACAAGCTTATTCCTAGTTATGCATTTTTGTTGAGACCAGTAACTACTTAAAACATGCAAAAAGATTTAAAGTATAATATAATAAACAGTGCCTGCCACCCAGCATAAAAATTAAATTAAAAATACTTTTCAAGTACTCTGTCTATAAAATTCTTCATTCATTCCCTCATCATCATCACTATTGGTAATAACTGTCTCCAATTTTTCTATTCAGCTATTAGCCCTAAACTACATTATTAGTCTCTCTTTGTAGATGATACACAACTATATTATGCCATGTACATTGTTGTTATTCTAATTGTTTTAGAAAATCGTCTCTAGAGAGGACACACCCCCCAAGATCAATGAGGCCAGAAAAACCTCCAGGCACATAATAGTAAAATTCTCAAATCATAAAACCAAAGGATATGTCTTAAGGGCAGCTAGGAGAAAGCGATCCCTTAGCTATAGAGGGAGGACCATCAGAATAACGTCAGACCTTTCCACAGAAACCTGGCAAGCCAAAAAGGGCTGGCAAGACATATTCAGGAAGTTACATGACAAAAATATGCAACCAAAGATAATGTATCCAGCAAGGTTAACTTTCACAATGGAAGGAGAAATAAAGAGCTTCCAAGACCGCCAAGGTCTAAAAGAATATGCAACCACCAAGCCAGCACTACAAGAAATGCTAAGAGGGGTTCTATAGAGGAGAAATGAACCCAAGAGCAACACAAAACAGAAATTTACAGAGGTAATCTATAGAAACATGAACTCCACAGGCAACATGATGTCAATACAAATGTATCTATCAATAATCACTCTCAATGTGAATGGCCTAAATGCTCCAATAAAAAGACACAGGGTTGCAGACTGGATAAAACGACAGGACCCATCCATATGCTGTTTACAAGAGACTCATCTTGAATC
>PITA01027146.1:0-21424 GCA_004023965.1 Spilogale gracilis | reverse complement strand
ATTCTGGCCTCTTTGGTTGCGCAAACACAGAACTGATGTTATCACCTATGAACACTTTGTAACCTTGGCTTGGAATGCTCTTTCCACAAATACTCATATAGCTTGCTCCTTTATCTCCTTTAGAGTCTGTGCAAGTGCCACTTATCTGAGATGCACACTTTCTCTACCCTGATTTTACATTTTAAGTATGTATTTTTTCTTTATTGTCAGCTTCTTCACACTAGAATATAAACTCCATGAGCGTAAGAACTTTGTTTTATTCATGTCGTATCCCCACTTAGTAGGACAGCAGTTGGTGCAGAAAAATTATTCTTTTTGAGTGAATAAATATTAAACATTGAAATTTACAGACCAGATCCATAATGAATCCAATTATAAACAGAAAATAGACACAGAACTGTAGAGGAATGTAGGGGGACATTTGAAAGTGAAATGCACAATTTCCAATTATAACATTGTTATCATGAAATCTCATGATGATTTTTCACTAAATATTATCTTTATTCAATTACATATAAAGGTAAAGATATAGAAATTAAATAAAAACTGGTTTCACAAGAAATCTTAAAGAGGAGATATGGTTTTCTACCATCAGTTTCTCTCTCTTCTGTTTCTTAGCAACTGATTTTCTCATAAATACATGATGGTAAGTAGAGATTTTCTCGAGCAGAATGATTTAGAGAAAATTCTCTTTGGAATTTCAGCAATTTACAGCTTTTGTGTCATGTTGCCCAACAGTATCCCTGTTCCCTCTAGTGATAAATGTTGTGTTTGGGGTTAGGAAAAGTTTACTTACCTGAGAAATACAGCTTCTGCCTCCTCCCTGATCTCTCTGGCCAGCTACTTTCTATATCTTATTTATTTATTTGTTTGTTTGTTTGTTTTGCTGGGTGTGGCATAGGTCCAATTTAAATGCAGTAAGAAATTCAGTCATTTTCTTTTCTTTTTACTTTTCCAAAGTGATATAGAAATAAAATTGTATACAGAGTTACTTTTCTTATATCTTACAATAAGTAAAACACTGAACCTCCTTTCTTCATTTAATTTTTGTAGCCAATGTGCATGTTTTTCTTATCAACTCATTATTTCATCCATTTTTCTCTAGTCCTCACATGTAAGTATCAAGCCATTATTGGGTACTGTGTGACTGGGACATTGTCCCTTCTTTTCTCAAAGCTAATTTATAGTCATGGTTTCTTTTCAGGAACCATCTTTTTTTTTTTAATCATCTGCAACAAATCTTTACATTTTTGTTATATAATTTGATGGTATTTGATATATTGCTATAATTATTTTAACAGTAAAACCCAATTGTTTCATGGTTATTGTTTCAGAAGAATCCTTATGAGATCAAATCGGGCTAAAGCCTGTAATATAATGAAGGACTTCAGGGAAAAAGGCTTAGATATGCAATTAACAAGCTTAAACATATTAAAAAAAACTTTTTAGTTTAGTTTAAAAAGGGGAATTTGGGAGATACCGTTTTGATTTTCCTTCTGATCATGTTAAAGGTGACCTTGAGATGTATCTTTATCATAACAAATGCCAGTTTTGGGTTCTTGTTGCAAATGTTGCCACAACACCTTTGAGTTCAAAGTTCCTTGAAAATTTGAAGTGTTCTTTAAATATAATTCTCAATATTTGCACATAGCATGAAGAGCAACCATAAACACACAGAATTACTTAGATAGTGAACTGTGATCGCTCACACCACAAAGAGAGTAGACCACTAAAGAAACCAAGCACATCAATTTAGCAATTCTTAATTTCTCATCCAATACTACAATGCTCATGTTCCGTAAGCCAATACTAACAAATGCCTAGAGGGCAAAGATAGGCTTTGAACACTATGCATATTGCTTTCCTCTTACCTCTACTAATTTCCTACTTTCTGTATTATTTCAGCATCTCAGCTTGGTTCTCTGCACATCTTTCCCTCTGCAACTTTCCTATTATAAATATCCACACTAGCCATCAATCAGACCTCTTTTTTATGTGTTATTTTATTCTTCTTTAAAGTCAAACTATGAATGGCAATGAAGTTTTATTTTGTGGGCAAATTGCCTTCAACAGACAAATCACCTGAACCACTCACTCACTAGGTAGAAAAATATTTCCAGGTTTGTCTGGGCTTAATATAATCAGAAACCATTATCAGTTAGTGAAGATTGCTTCAGAGGGGGAATGGAACAATGTGGCTTGCATAACAGGGAGTCCTTGCTATACACTTCTATCTCCTGTGCACATGAAGATAAATGAGCATCACTATTTGCCAAAAATGATTCTACCCTGGTCTATTCTATGTCTTCATTCTGAAATTTCCTTCGCAGGCATTTCTCCAGCTGACATAGCATCTGATCCATCACTGTCCCTCTTCAGCACAGCCTCTGCTCTAACAGTAACTCCCACTTTGTCTATGCATTAACTCAAGGATTGCCACCCAGCTTGTTCTCTGTAGTCAGCAATGCCCACACCATTGCTCTCCTTAGAGCAGTGATCTGCCTCTAGCTATGCTGGCTTATATGTCCCATACCAACTGTGCATTCTCTTCATGTCTCTATGGCTGATGCTACAGAACTCACTGCACACCTTGTCTTATTAACACCTTCCACAGGTGGGTCATTGCTTGGTCGTCCTCACATTTATCTCTTATTCATTTCCAGAATAATACTGTAGTTGTGAAAGCTTGACAGAGCTCAGTCCTCTCCCTTTCAGATTTTTTTTTTTTTGGCATTTTTTGTCCCAGAGAGTTTATCCATTCTTATATCTTTAATGCTTACCTCTACAGATTTGATTACAAATTCTATAGAATTTATGTGATAATAAATAAGAACTCTCTAGGGTAGTACTTGCATTTCTTGAGATTACATGAGCAGTATTTTCTACATTTTATAACTATACATCCTCCAACCACTACAACCCATACACATTCACACACACATCCATATGCATATGAATGTGAATATTCATATCTAAATCGCAACCCAAATGCTGTGATTTTTCCTCAAAATCTTACAAATAAATTTATTCCTTTTATTTTGACCACAGAAAGCCATAAAACTACTTCTATATTTAACTTGATGTCTGAGACATTTGCCATTGGTGACCATTTACTTTCCCTCTTCATATTGTCTTCAATAACATCTTCAATTCCACCATCTTTTGACATTCCTCTATTTCTCCAGTGCTTCTTATCAGTAGGCTTCTAAATATTACAGGTTTCAAGATTTTAGCCAACAGCCTCCAGCTTTTCTCAGTCTCTTTGACTCCCTTCCTGGTTGGAGACATGGAATAGTAGAGGAAGGAATGAACCTAGTGCTGGAGAGTTAAGATACACTGGCACCTCACTTGCCATTGGCCTTGCCCATTCAGTCTCACCTGTCCAGTCTACTGGAAATTTTTCTGACCTTCTCAATTGACTTGAAGTAATTCATTTTCTGTTTTATTCACCTATGAACATTTTCTGTAGTTTGCATTTAATATAAAGGTTTGATTATGATTCTCATCCTACAGGTTAAAAAATTGAATATAAGAAAGGTTGAGGAACTGGGGTTCAACTCAAGTAATTTGATTCTAGCATTCAGGCTCATAGACACATAATCTATCTTACTCTTTTCCAGAGAAACATAAATATGAATAGTTGGAAAACTTCTTAACCTTCTTAATTATTCTTGTTCTATTAACTTTTTCCATGCAATGGAAATGTTATGTGTAAGCATACACATTTTACACTCATCCTTAGATCCCTCACTTCTGTTTCAGAGGAAGTGATATCTTCCTGTTCCCCATGCCAACAACCCCCTTAGAGATCTAGTTCTTCTGCTGTAATGATTTTGGTCTAGCAACCAGCTACTTTTCTTCTGACTTCTTTTTCTTTAGATAAAATTCTTCTATAATAAAAAAGTTGCTCCAACCCTCCCATTACTGTGAGATGTTCATTATCTTCACTACCAAGATTTTGCAAACATTATCTCTTCTTTAGTTGTCACATTAAATTATCCATTTCCTTACTAATCACTTATTAAGACATAGAAATCTACTTCTTCCTAACACCTTAATATAAGTTGTTCCAGAAACATTCCTGATGACTGTTTGATGATCAGATTTTAGGGGTGCATGTCACTGTTTATCTTAATGATTTTTTGAAGTATTGAACATTGTTGGTTCTTCTTTAAAACTAGCCCCCCTTTTGTTTCATGTAACCAGTCTCCTTGTTTTTCTAAATCTCTGCTAATACTTTACATTGATATTTGTGGTTCTTTTATCCTTCTTAGAATTTATTTTTCCTCAGACACAGTCCTCATTTCTCATGTTATTCTCTAGACTGGTGACTCTCAAATGTTCATGTGCATACTAATCACTGTTAGATCTTCACAAGCTGCTGTTGTGACCCAGGAGGTCAGAGTGGAGTCCAAGATCCTGATTCTCTGTCAAGTTCCTGGAAGAACCAAATGTTGCTGCTCGAAGAATCACATTTTGAGTAGTAAAATAAGAGACATTTTACCTCTGTGCTCATTTTCATCTCTGTATATTCTGAAAAACCACCAGACATATCTGTATCCTGGTTCTTTTCCTGAGCACCATACTCCTGCCTACATTTCAAACTGAATGCCTTTCAGCATCTCCTTGTAATATATGTGTGAATAATAGTAACAGCATCTACCAGCTTTTCCTAGCTGCCAAACTCCAATTCTCTTTTGACATTTTGCTTTGTTTTTCTTCTGCTTATCAGATCAGTTAATTCCAAAAAGAAAGGAAGAATCATAAAATATGCTGACTCGGGCAAACATTATACTGGGTGCTTTCATGTCTAGTTTTTTATTACATTTTCTTGAGATGCTCTTCTCCTTTTCCTGTAAAATATATAACTATTTGTATACTTTTTAATTTTGTAGTTATATATTGCCAACATCTTTCTTCATTTTCAAGATTTCTTATCCAAAATAGCCTGACATTTTCATTTCTATATTAATTACATTTTATTAGTTTCTTTATACTGTATTTTTTATTTTAGATTTTAAACAATCCCATTTGTCTGACTGGATGTCTTACAATTTTTTATATGCTTTTAGTGATTAACATATATACTGAATTTTTATGTTATATAACTTATTCTTAACTTAAAAATCTCCTCAATACCTAATAAAAGCATTTTCACTTTAAAAATTTTCTGGTGTTCAGCCACATGTGGAATAATTTACATTGTAACCATTATTATTTATATAATTGCTCTCTATATTTTCTATATTATTTCACAAACATTGTCTCATCTTAAAATAATTTTCATAGGGATTATAGGCAGAATATCACTTAATGTTATACTTTCATATTCCTGTATTTTGTGTTCAAATGAAATAAAATTTCAAACAATGTTATGCCATTCTGAAGAAGAAACCATATCATAAAATAAACAATATAATTCCAATCAGTATTAATTTAAATTTCTAACACATAATTTTGGGTGCAACTGAATATATTAGTCTAAAATAAATCTTTGGTTTCCAAAGTTCAGGTACAATTTTTTTTTGTCACTTTCATATTGAATTGTACTAAGTATAGGAAATAGAGATTTTTGTCAGCAATCTAAAAATGTGTTCCTGAGAAAACTGCTTAGAGATGCATACCAAATATAAATATATTTGAGACAAAAACTAAATGGCAAGTAGGTGTTTAGGTTTTAAGAATGGGATCTATAAAGAGGTCTATAAAGATCTGTCATGTTGTGTAGGCTTTTTTCTAGGCATTTGATATTTATTTTTAGCCTTTTTACTTAGGATGAGATCAGGATAAATGAAGCAAGAAGGCCACAGTTATTGATGGCCCATTGAGTACACATGTTTACAGAGAATTTCCTTTTTCAAAGCCTCCTCATAAATCAATATTGAAGTTTATTTTATTATCCCTAAGTAAACTTTATTTTAGCTAACTGATAATCATTCATTACTGAGCTATTTTAACTGGTCAAGTTGACAAAAAATATACTCTGCTTTTTGGTTCAAAGAACATTAATAGCTGTGCAACATTCTTCTTTGTGTAAAAAAGAACTGTAAATATCTATATGAATCAGCATGGTTTAAGTGAACCATTCTTTGATGTGTCTGCACAAATAAAGTTAAGTTTAGATGATTCTATGCTGCTCACCAGAAATATATCCTAAAGGACTGCTTCCAGATACCTTATTGAAATTGCTGGTTTCTCTTGTCCTTTCAGGCTTTATTTACATGGAAATAGTAATAGACTTGAGTCAATTTCTTCCAGTTTCCACGACCTGATATGTATAATTTATCCAAAATTATAGAAAGCTCTTCCCTATATAAATACTTAAGACAGTCTATATGGTGATGTTATATATCACAAACAAATAACAAGAAGATTGAAGAAAAGAAATGATTGAATGATAAGCAGAGTTGGAAAGCTGAATCAATATGACTGATATTTGCTTTCTCTAATATTTTGGTCAGGTCCTATAACAGTTCTCTCATTTTTTTTCTTCTTTAAATATATCTGTTCTTCTTTATGTTGACCAGTTACACCACTTGAATGTTTAACATCTTATATTTCTTTGCTATGCTTGTTCATTCATTCATTTATTTCACAAATGTTTATTGCGTGTCTATGATGATTTAGACACTATTAATATTCCACAAGAGAAAAAAGTCTCTAATTTTATCTCTCTTAAATTCTAGCTAAGGAAAGTAGGTATTTAACAAATAAGCAAACCGAATTATAATTCTGACTAATTAAAATTTCTCTAAAGAGTATAAAATATAATATGGGGAGGGTGGTGGTATGTTAACTTCAATGGGCAAAAATTTCTGGGAGATGACATAGTACTGAGTCCAACATTTGAAGATCAAGAGAAATGATATTCCATGCAGAGGGAATATCAGTGCAAAGTCTCTGAGGTTGAACCTGAACCCCCATGTTTAATGAGAGATTGGAGCCTAGTTAACAAGAGGGGACTCTGAGACATGAATTGAGATGATTAGGAAGTTACAGGTTGGACTTTTCCAGCCATGGTAAGAAATTAGATTTTATTCTAACTACAATGAAAAAAACATTAGAAGAATTTAAACTGAGGATGACATAATCTGATTAATATTTGGAAGACATCTCTGGCTATCACCTTGGATACTATTGCCACAGTCTAGGTGGGGAATGAGCATGCTTCATGCCAAATTTGTCCCAATGGTGATGTTGAGAAATTATTAGATAAAGGATATATGTCCATGGTAAAGTTGGCCAGACTTGCTGGTTTATTGAATGCTGAGAATGAGGATGAAAGAGATACATACGCCTACTTGGCTGAGCAACTGCATGGAAGTGTTATCACTCACTGAGGTGGAGAAAACAATGAAGAAAAGGATGGTAGGAAGCAGAGCTTGAATGAAAACCCACCATTCAATTTGGGACCATTATTTTTGATAGTCTATAAAACATGAATATTATTACATTCATGTATGATATGGTCTCATCCGTGATAAGTACCACTTTTAATCAAATAACCACTTATTTTACTTGGTTACAAGGCTTCCCTCTTGAAAGTTCCCTCTTATTACTTATTTATTTTATTTTTTTTAATGTTCCAAGATTCATTGTTTATGCCCCACACCCAGTACCCCATGCAATACGTGCCCTAAGTACCCACCACCAGGCTCTCCCATCCCCACACCCCCTTCCCTCCAAGACCCTCAGTTTGTTTCTGTGTCCAAAGTCTCTCATGTTTTGTTGCTCTCCCCAAATTACCCTACTTCCCACTTCCTTTCCTTCTACTGTCCTCCATATTACCCCTTATGCACTGCAAGTAAATGAAACCATGTGATACTTGACTTTTTCTACTTGGCTTATTTCACTCGGCATAATCTCTTCCAATCCAGTCCATGTTGCTACAAAAGTTGGATATTCATCCTTTCTGACGGAGGTGTAGTATTCCATTGTATATGTGGACCACTTCTTCTTTATCCATTCATCTGTTGAAGGGCACTTTGGCTCTTTCCACAGTTTGGCAATTGTGGCCATTGCTGTAATGAACATTGGGATACATATGGCCCTTCTTTTATTTTCACTACATCTGTATCTTTGGGATAAATACCCAGAAGTGCAATTGCAGAGTCAAAGGGTAGCTCTATTTTTAATTTTTTAAGGAATCTCCACACTGTTTTCCAAAGCAGCTGCACCAACTTGCATCTCCACCAACAGTGTAAGAGGGTTCCCCTTTCTCTGCAGCCTCTCCAACACCTGTTGTTTCCTGTCTTGTTAATTTTGGCCATTCTGACTGGTGTAAGGTGGTATCTCAGTGTGGTTTTGATTTGAATTTCCCTGATAGCTAGTGATGATGAACTTTTTTTCATGTGTCTGTTAGCCATTTGTATATCTTCTATGGAGAAGTGCCTCTTCATGTCTCCTGCCCATTTTTTTGGTGTGTTCATCTTCTTTTTGAATGTTGACTTTGAGTAGTCCACCAACATTCTTCAAAGGGTTGGAACAAACAATCCTAAAATTTATATGGAACCAAAAAAGACCCCGAATTGCTAAGGAATTGTTGAAGAAGAAAAACAAAGCTGGGGGCATCATATTACCTTACTTCAGGCATTATTACAAAGTTGTGATCACCAAGACAGCATGGTACTGGCACAAAAAACAGACAAATGGACCAATGGTCCAGATATGGACACACAAATCTAGGGCCAAATCATCTTCAACAAAGCAGGAAAAAATATCCAGTGGAAAAAAGACTGTCTCTATATAAATGGTGCTGGGAAAATTGGACAGCTACGTATAGAAGAATGAAACTAGACCATTCTCTTACACCACACACAAAGACAAACTCAAAATGGATGAAAAACCTCAACGTGAGGCAGGAATTTATCAAAATCCTGGAAAAGAACATAGGCAATAAACTCTTTGACATCAGCCACAGCAACTTCTTTCAAGACACGTCTCCAAAGGCAAAGGAGACAAAAGCGAAAATCAATTGGGACTTCATCAAAATATTTTTTTATAACTCCAACTATAACAAAATAAAAAGAATTCATTATTTGTACAGCTGGCATGATAATTTTCTTTAGGGAAAAAGAGTCAATTTAACAAGAAAGAAGCTTAATGAGCTCAGGTAAAGAAATGAGAGAAGACAGACCCACAGAGTAAGATGGTTGTTTGGTATCAACACAGGTGAGTTCTGTATAGGACAGAAAGAGGTGGTTCTCTCAGAAAAAAGAAGAGAGAAGTGGGAGAGAAAGAAAAGGCTAGAGCAAATGAAAGATACTTTGGAAGGTCACATGCTCTACCATGTTATCCTGTTGTTTTCTCTGAAATCTTAACTAAAGTAATAAAAGCAACAGCACTTTAGCTTTTTTGATATGTGTATATGCATAAATGAGTAAGAGGATGGCAGGGTTCAGGAGCATGAGTCACAGGTAAGCTGCAAATTAAGGATTGGTCATTTCTACACTCTGATGTAGTCTCATCTATGAGAAGCTGAATGTAATTTTAAAGTGAATCATGTCAAAAGGTTTGGAGGCCACCACAAAAGAGTCAAGTAATTACTTGCATTTCAAGTAATATAATCAAAATGCTTGAAGTACAGATTAAACAACACAAAAAGATTACAAATTGGCAAAATAAAGAAAGTGTAAACTGGAATGGGGAGCTCAACAAAACACCCACAAAAGAGTGAGTGAGAATTCCACTTTTATCCTATTCCATTTTAGATGTCTTGATCTCCATGTATCTTGAACTTGTCCTGAAAAGTCTTCTAGTCTTCTGTATGAAGGTACATTTATGCAGAAGATTCAGATCAGGGCAACACAGGCAGTACACTGGGCTTCCCAAATCCTTCTGTGTGTCCTCAATATAGAAACAAGATATTATCTCAGTTGGTGTTTTGATATCTTTAAAAAAGGGGTAGGGGATAAGATAGGAAATGTTTTTTTATTTATATATATTAAAAGTTTTCGAATAGTTTTACAGAGAAGGGAAAGGAACAGGAGAAGAAAATCCTTTTGTCAGCCAGGCAGAGATATAGAAAACTTTAAGTTTTGCTGTGTGCATGTTTTTTTCTTTTTTCTGTCAGTATTTTTTTCTTAAAAATGTCTGCTCACTGCTCACATCAAACACTTGGATGATCCATAGAGTCACTTGTAGTGTGTGTTGCTTTCATATTGATGGTAATGGTGGGTGGGGTGGGGAGGCAATTTCTGTTATACTAGGCCTATGGGTGTATGCACTGTAACCTCCAGATCCTTCAGGGCCCTTCTGCCACTGCTCTCCCTGGCGTTAAAGTTTCCCTGCGTGATCTAACAGATGATTCCTGACACAAAAATTCAAACTGCAGTGTGATAAGTTACTATATGAAACAAATTTCAAATCCAGCAAGGCAAAGATAAGTTTTAAAATAATAAACTGAGTCATGTTTTTTTCATCCATTTTTAAATTACTTTAAGTACTTGAAGTAAATTATTGAAATAGATTTAAGTTGGGAAGTACTCTATACTTAAAATGAAATATGAAAATAATATGATTTGAAAAAGAACAATTACAGGTAAACATCTATAATTATAAATATTGGTAAAGGGAAAAAAATGAAAGAATCTATATATTATGTAGGCCCTTAGACCACAAAGGCAACATTTTGAAATGTAAGAAGAAAAGAACGCACGCCTTAATCTTGAAGATATTTTCTAAACTATGAAAAAAAATGTGTCTTTACTTTGCTATAGAAAAGAGATGACTCTTGTTTTTAGATTTACAGGTACAAACCTGAGAATAAAGCTATATTTTGTGAAGTTTTAAAAATAATAGACCTGACTGATTATAAATCTAAGTGACTTGTTAATAATGTTTAGTGTCAGAATCTTTGGGTTCCATATCCCACTTTGCCAGTTAGAAGGTATGAGACTTGATGCAAAATACCCAAGCTCTCTGGACCTTTGTGTCTACAGCTGTAAAATAAGGAAATTAATAATATCTACATAGACTGACTGTCACCACTGGATTCTAGAAATAAGTTTTTCACATGTTGATAGAGAAGTGGATAAATAATTTGCTGACATAAATTGGGTGTTGGTAATGTTCAGAATGCAGTGACATCTTGTTTACTCATAATAGCACTGCCATTGGATGAGACGAAGTTGGAGACAGTTGGGGGAGCAAGGGACTATAGCGCTTGCTCGTTATGGTGACTATCGTGTCTAATGTGTCTTCAACTACCTTCTTCAGACTTCCTTGGAAGATTTTACCCAAAGGAAAAGTCAAACCAACAATTTTGAATCTCTCCCAAAATGCACTGGTAGAGAATCCAAGGATTGTATGGAATTGCTTTTTAAAAAATCCCTGATCATCTATAGTCTTGGCTGACAACCACCCAAA
Source organism: Spilogale gracilis (assembly GCA_004023965.1). Lineage (NCBI taxonomy): Eukaryota > Metazoa > Chordata > Mammalia > Carnivora > Mephitidae > Spilogale > Spilogale gracilis. The sequence continues at coordinate 10,057 of PITA01027146.1, read as the reverse complement.
GTCCCAGCTGTTAACATAGAGTTGCAACACCAAATATCACTTGCCACACACCTCACCTTAAGGTAGGGGGGAAAAGTTAGAAAACCCTGAGATTTAGAATGAAGGTATTTGAACAAACAATAATATCTGAAAATTTGAACTTCCACAAGATCTAAAATGATGTTACTTGTGAGAAGAGATCCTTCTTCCTTCTTTCTGATGGATCAGTCCTCATTTGATTAAACTCACCTAGACATTGCTCAAAAGGAATAACTCTTATTTCCAGGTTCATAGAGGGAATTGGATCACAGAATTTACTAGATGGAGTAGTGTAAGGTCTTCCATTAAATTAGAGAATTATAGCCCAAAGGAATTGCAAGACCTTGCCAATTTTTATTGGCAAATATGCAAATGGATTCTAAGACTATTAGACAGAAATATAAGATCGGATCATTAGTGTTAAGTTCACTCACCCAGAAATAAGGATCAATTATGTTGGCTCAGGTGCCTGGGAATGGCATTAATAATTGGATTCAGTGATGGCATGCTACATAGGAAAGATTTTAGAAGCACAGGACAGTAGGAGTGTTGAAAGAGATCTAGTATGTACAAACTCTCAGGCACTTCTCAATCATCTTCTCCAGATAGAGTCCAAAGGACTATTAATACTTAAGAAATGCACTGGTGCAGGGAACACAAGCATTCTTTAAAGCTCTATGCTGCTTTTTTTTTTTTTCAGAAGTCCAATACAATCATTAGGGAACATATAATGTCCCGAAGAATTCAAATGTTGAAAGTCTTACTTTAGAATCTTAGGACATGACTGTATTTGAAGACAAGATCTTTCAAGAGGCAATTAAGTTAAAATGAGACTATTACCTGGACCCTAATCCAATCTGACTGCTGTCCTTATAAGAGGATATTAAAACAAACAAAAAGAGACACCATAGATTCAGGCACACATAGAAAAGGTCATGTGAGGACACAGCAAGAAGGTAACCATCTACAAGCCAAAGAGATGTCTTGGGAGAAATCGACCAGCACCTTGAATCTTAGACTTCTGGGACTCAGAACTGTGAGAAAGAAATGTTTGCTATTTAAGCTACCCAGGCTGTGGTATGGTGTTATGGCAGCCCTAGCAAGCATCCCAACAAGAATAGGGAAAAGCCACAGCAGAATTTGCTTCCTGTGATTTGCAAGACCAGTGGGGCTCAGAGTGGTGGTGTCTAAGCTGCAGCATGGACCTATCAGAGACAAGGTGGCTGCACCACCATAATAAGCCACAGGAAAGAAGTGATAATCAGAGTGTTCTGGTCCATAGCATCTGGTGGTGGCATATTGATCATGGTGTCCTTGAAAATAAAATAAGCACACACTACGCTACTGCTTGATCTATGTAAGTTTGCAAAATTCGAGGTCATATAGGCAGAGACTTTGATTAAAGTAACTATAGCAGGGACTTACTGCCTCTTACCCAGGTCTCAGAGCTCCTTGATTGACAGGGAAGCTGGGTCCTATTAAAAAATATTCCTGAAACATAACCACAAGTAAATCTTCATCCAAGACTTTAACAGAAGAACTTGAACCAATTTACCAGGGTAACTATGAATGTAGTAAATGGAGTTGTCCAGAAGTCTGGGGAGTTATTAAATACCAGCACTGAAAGACAAAGATACCACTGTAGTGCACAGGTCTAAGTAGGGCTCATGAAAGTCAGGTGATAGACGGAGTCTTGGCTCACATCAGTCTTGCTGGGGCCAGGAGGATTGTAGACCCATTCTGTGTCTATTTCCCAAGTTTAAAGTAGGACTGTTTTTTATTGTTGTGTATTTTTAAATTTATTCTTATAATTCTATTCTTTTATTTGTATTATATAATTTGAGACTATGTTGCTAAGTACATTCATGTCTATTGGGTAAGAGCTATAACTGTAGGAACGGGGTAAAAAAGCTACTGGAACTTCCCACCCTTCATGCTCCCATCGAAATAGTGCCGTCAATGCGTGCCCCAACTCTACATCCGTAGAGGAATTGCAAAGATTAGTGGGCATGTCAAAGAGCTGTAAAATGAAGGGTCTTGACCCCAACCTTATCTCAATTATTATGTTTGTTTGAGCAAGTACTACTGTAGTCTGGGATCAAATAATTCTGCTGTTAATTGCTTAATAATCAGAAGGGAGAGGAAACGAAGACTAACTTTCTTCTCTAATCACTCCGGCAGGGCTCACTACTCTTTATAGGCTTCCTTTGTACTTTGAGGATACCTGGAATGGCTTCCATCTTTGATGACAGCTCACTATCCTGTCTCCCCTCCCCCTCTTTTTTTAAGTTTTCTCAAAGGTTAGACTTTAATAATGTGACTTTCTTTTATTTTCTATTGCCATTATGGATCTGTTAATGTATCAGTCTATTCTAAGTATTTGCAATAGAAAGATAAGGTGGGAGCTAAAACTCTGTCTGCATCTGATCAGGAAATTTCTCTCTCATTTCTTCTTTAGCTAATGTATATGTTAATATGCTAACTTCTGCTGCATATGCATTGCATTATAAGTATTTATTCATAACATTAATTTTCAATTATAGAATGGCAAATATTTCAATATACAAACCAGATGTATTTGACTATAATATTATCACTGGAAATTTAGATTGTTTTTAAATCTTTACTATTTTAAATGATTCTAAGCTGACTATTTTTCTCCAAAACAATTGCTTGTATTCATAATTATTATTTTAGGAGAAAAATCACTTTAACAAAGTATCTGTATCTTTCAAGGCTCTTGTTACACATTGCCCAGATGATTTCCAGAAAGTGTGACCCCAAATTTCTGACTAGCAAGCTGTATATACAAATACAATATATATTTCACTCTTGCTATCATTTGGGGGTAGTGTTTAAAATAAATAAAAAACTTGATAGATTTTTAAAAATACATTTTTGACTCTTCTAATGACTCTTTAATGAGCAATTAATATACCAGATCATGTTCTAGGTGTCTGGAATATGATGGTTAACAAGGTAGACAATGTTTGTTCCTAGTCCTTCACAGAGTTTACCTTTGGGTGACGAAGGGGGCGAACTGGTAACAGAAAATAAATAAAATAAGCAAATGAATGCTATAACTTAGAAATGACATCACAGTGTAGAGAAAACTTAAGGGGAGATCGAGTAGCAGTACAGTTGTCATTATTGCTATTTAAGTATTTGTTACTTTTAAACTTCTAACCATTCTGAAGGCTGGGCTGTTTAACCAGTCCTGCCTGAATGTGTTTTGAGTCAAAGTGCCTGGTGTCATTTCTGAGCTATAGCATTTAATAGTCAGTGAGAGCCACAGCAGAGACCACTGTGGGTTTTTTTGTTTTTTGTTTTTTGGGTTTTTTTTTATGCCATGGCTGGCAAATTACATAGTTTCTATGCCACCTCAGGTCTGGTCTGAAGGTACAGGGGATGATAGCAGAACCCTCACCTGACCTAGGAATGATATAAAATGAGCATAAGAAATATATCATCATGGTTTTTAGCTTCTGGAATTTTGGGGTTGTTTTAATCTAAAGGCATACATTTTTCTGCTTTAAAATTTCATTGATTATTACTGAGATTAAACTTTTTTTATTGGTTATCAACCTGTTTCCCCTTCCAGGAATTGTCTTCTCACAGCTTTTGCTCATTATTTTTTCTACTGGGGTATTTTGATGCAAGAGCAATTAGAGATCAGAGATTTCAACTCTGTAATGTGTTAAGAATAATTTTTAAATTGATTACTTTTCTGTTAATTTTGTTTAATTGACATAGTTTTATAATGGTATTTTATATTGCTGGAAATATTTCTTAATAATTCCCAATTGACTTTGGAATATATTGGATGATGTGTCTAACACGTACAGATAGATTTGAAATCTAAGGTAAGACACCAACAAAGGGACTCAAGTAACCAGAAGCTTGTGAAAAGAAACCATGATATGAGAGCCTCATCTCTCATATGAAAAAAAGAAAAAGACTCATTTATCGAAATGGGTTAATTGGAAATTACTCTGCATGAGCTCAGAGCCTCAAAGGAGTCTCTCTCTGTCACTGGCAAAAGCCAAGATATTATCTCTTTCCAAATGGTATTGCCCCTGAGATAAACCTGCTTACCATCAGCAGCTTGCCTAAAATGCAATTTTCTTAACGTGACTGTGCATTGATTTATACGTTTTTTTTTTTTTTTTTTTTTTTTTTTTTTTTTTTTAGGAAATGCCCCCCCATTCTTGTTCCTAGATTTTGAGGGAGGAAAGATAACAGTATCTTTGAGTATCTTTGTTGCATGGTGTCAAATTTTGTCTATAAAAAGAGAATAAGGAAATGAAATATATTCATTGATTTAACATGTTCTAAATCAATATTCACTTTTCAGTGGGGAAATAAGCAAAAAGTAATAATTAAAAACTTAAACATAATCACACTACAATTATAAGCAAGGGAGCATATAATGGAATAGAAGGGGATAGGTAATACTGAGGTGTAATAACCTTTTTACTTAATTTTAACTTTTGGTTTTATTTTTGTTTTCACAAAGTGATCAGTCAATTGATGGATACATTTCCTAGTATTTGGCACCTGCTTAAAATACTTAAACATCTTGTATCACTGTTCTTTGGCTCTTTGACAGGGTTATTCTTTACTGTTTACACTATGTTATTCTTAGTTTGCATTCAGAAAGAAAAATGGATTCATCAAGCATATCACCTTTCCAGGGAAGGAAGAACTGTATATGTGGTGTGCATGGGCACACATGTCTCTGTTAACAGTCTATCAAGTGTAAGTATTTATAACATAATAGGGACTCAATACATAGTCATTAAATTAATAAGAAACCAGGATGGTGTACAATTTAATTTTGAGAATTTTTACTAAGAATCAGAATATGTCCAGTGTATTTTGTTGTATAATCATTAATCTTCTCCCTGAATAAACATAAAAGTGAAAAATAAAATCAATAAATAAACTTAATTCACTTGTAGTTTTTGAAGAACATTTATGTATAAGAAACTATTCTATGCAGATGATAATAACAGGCACACATACACCTAGACATACTATATCTCTGCTTACAAAGCGATTAGGAAATCTTGGGATGTAATATCAATATTTCATTCAGTACTCTATCCTCAGTGCTTATATCAGAATTCCTTGCTAGGTAGTAGAGTTGATAAGGGGAGAAAAATGAATGAATGTGAAAATTAAAATGAGGAATTATCCTATTCAGATTGTGATATGTGTGCTCTGTGTGTGTGTGTGTGTGTGTGTGTGTGAGAGAGAGAGAGAGAGAGAGAGAGAGAGAGAGAGAGAGAGAAAGGGGTATAGTTTCCTCTAGTGACATATGAATTACACTTTCCTGTCAAAATAATTAAAGCCTGACTTTCCCCTTCATAAAGGAAGGGGAGAAACTTAGACACACTCTTTCTTTTAATTCTTAAATATATTTGTTGAGACAGGTTGTAGAGATGTTCATAAAAACACATTTGAATCTGATAGCCAGCCATTGGTAGATGTTTGAATAATATTTCCATTAAAAGAAGAAAATCTTCTTTAAGAAAAACGTATTTGAAAATTCTCCCTCCAGTTTCACACTCCATGCTGTTAGGGATTAACATAGTTTCATGCCATTCATCTTCAATAACAAGGTGTATATAGAAAAAAATAAAAGATTTATGAGTTAGAAGATCTGTGCTGTCTGCTCTTTTCTTCATATAGTCTCTCCTACATCTCTTTATCTTACTTTTTCTCTCCTTTGTTTCTAGTCATTATGGAATTTGCTTGTCTACCCGTCTCTCTTATTTGCTGAGAAAAAATTAAAAAAATGGAACTATAAACTCTCTGAAAATATGCATATGTTTTATATTTTACAAAAACCAACACCTACAACTTAACAAAAAATCATACTGGCTTCCAGAGCATGACATGGCTTGTCAGCAAAGAAGTTTAAAAATAATTTTACTTTTTTCACCCACTGCTTGTTAGACTAGTCCAATCTGTTCTATTTATTCTACATAACTTCTTGAAGAGGCAAAAACTGTATCCTGCTTAAAGAGATTTATGCAGTTAACTGTGTATTTGATATAATAGAGTGGGAGGTACGCAAAAAGCTTATCAGGAAAGTGTTTCTTGAAGTTTTCAGAAACTTCCTTGCTCTTAATTTCCATAATAATGTCTTTAAATCTAACCCTTCTTTCCTGAAAATAAACCATGGGGTTTAACTTAGAAGTCTTCATTCACATGATTCAATCAAGGAAGGGATTGCCTACAGTTACATTTCAAACCTCATGACTGTACTGCACATCTCTGCAACGTTTGGCTTTGGCTTCCTCTCTTATAGTTTTTTATTTTATTTTATTGTATTTTATTGTATTTATTTTATTTATTTTATTTTATTATTTATTTGACAGAGAGACACATGGTGAGAGAGGGAACACAAATAGAGGGAGTGGGAGAGAGAGAAGCAGGCTTCCCTCTGAGCAGGGAGCCCGATGTGGGGCCTGATGTGGGGCTTGATCCCAGGACCCTGGGACCATGACCTGAGCTGAAGGCAGATGCTTAAGGACTGAGCCAAACAGGTGCTCCAGGATTCCTCTCTTCTATTGTTTGTTAACAGCCACTGGGTTTTCTTCATTCACACTAAGGTACTTACATTCCTGTTATATTAACTTAAGACATATATTTTCAGGCCAATCCTAATTAAAAACAAATAGCAACAAGTCAAAACAGAAAAAGGAGGAGGGGGAGACAGAAGAAATCCTTGAAACTCTCTATACCCATGAGTTTTCTTATCTTCAAAATGTTAGTCACCTGTAAAGGTTTGATATGAGTGCCATCTGAAGTTGCATTAGCTTTCAAACTGTACCCCAAAAGGAGTAGGCATTCTCAGATAACAAAACTTTTCAAATTAAACAAAATTCTCATTAACGTGGAGGCAAGGAGCACTTGATATTACCTTTATTGAACTGAGACATTTTTTATAGGAAAGGAGTTAAATCTTTACAATTAGTCAGAGAAATAGCAAGTATATAACAACTCTGAGATTAGATTTCTACTATTATATTTTTAGAAAGAAAACTATGAAAAAGTATTTAATGATTCTTTCAGTCTTAACTTTTCCCACCGATAGATTTCCAAAATGTCTGCTATCTTGATTGATATATATGACCTTGCCATGTAAGCAGCCAATTAGAAAGGGCACCTCTGGTATGGCCATGAGAAGTCTACAGACTCGAGACTAAAACGGCATTTAGGTTACCCATTAAAAAGAGCTTTAAAAGCAAAAAAAAAAAAAAATGTTTCCAGTAAATCTCTCTTAAGCTCCTCTACAGGCAGCTTTCTAAGCTGGATCTTTTGGCCCAGAGTAGGGATGAAATTCCTCAGTTCTTTCAACCTTTCAGACTGCTTGTCAATCAGGATATAATATTCCTAAATTTAAAACACAAAAATCCACATTTTGGATTTGCGAAAAGGATGTTTAATCCTATTTCAAAGAACATAATACAAATTAAATAGTGGGGAATCAATTCAACTGCAAGACTATGACTTCTTAAAAACATATACAGCATTCTTTGAAATGTCAGGTATCTTCATTCTAACATCAGATGTGGCTAATGAGATAGCTTACATTAGTTGTATATTAAATACTTTAAGATACTAACAGGGTCATGCTTCAGACAGATAGAAAAATAGAAAAAATGTGCACCCCTACATTCACTTACCTAAATAACCTCTCGTTTGGAATCAAGTGGTAAACAATAAAGCCTTACAATGAGGGGGAAAAAAAAAAATATATATATATAAACCCTATGGTTGCCCCTCGGTTTGCAGGTCATTGTCAACTCTTGCAAATCTATCTGGCGGTGGGTCTGGAGGGACAAAGGAGATGCAATGGCTCTGGGGCAAGGATGAATGGAAAGGATGATTCCTATTGTCCAGAAATTTAGGCGCAGAAAACAAACTACAATAGACTATCTTTAAATTTTTAAAATCTTGTTCCTCAGGAATTTTTTTGCACTCTTTTGATTTTTAAAAATATTATAAGTATTATTTATCTCTATTACCAAGTTTTCTGGCAAAGCTATCCTTAACGCTATTCTTGAGCTGCATGCCTCATTCATGTCATTGCAATCCCTGTTGTGAAGAATGTTAAAGTGTAATCAAAATTTGTACCATAGGAAGAGCCAAAAGAATTAGACTGACCAGAGGAGATACCAGGTAACAGGAGAAAATATTTGGGCACCAGCACTCATATTACTGTTGATGGTACAACAAGGCCAGCCTCTCACTGGTGATTTCATCAGGAGAAATTCCAAAATGCTTGAGCAGAGGGTGGTCAAGGAGTGCCATCAATTTCTTAATCAATCCCAAAAGTCCTGAATTTGTTGTCTTTTTAAAGATATTATTTATTTATTTATTTATTTGACAGAGAGAAACATAGCTAGAGAGGGAACACAAGCAGAGGGAGTGAGAGAGGGAGAAGCAGGTCTCCTGTTGAGCAAGGAGCCTGATGTAGGGAGCCGGATGTGGGGCTCAAACCCTGCACTCTAGGATCATGATCTGAGCCAAAGGCAGAAGCTTAAGGACTGAGCCACCCAGACGCCCCAAGTCCTGAATTTCTACTTTGAGGTGTTTTTTTGTTTTTTTGTTTTTTGTTTTGTTTTGTTTTGTTTTTTTAAGCTGAAGGGAACTTGACTACAAGGAAACTTCTCTACCATGAGATCCCACACTTAATTATTTTCTAAAGTTAACCCACTGAAGAGAATTCTTAATCTCATCCCCTATGGATCCCCATGATAAAGGATTCAATTTAATCTTGCCTTAAGGACAGAGGCTGTTTGTTTAACTCTCTTTTCTCAAGTGGTAGAAATTAAAGCTTTAATCTCAATGCAGAACAAATTAGCAGGGACATATCCCCAAATTCTGTCACTTACTCCCTCTGATCGTTCCCTGAGCCACAGCCGCTTGTCCTCTGAGTCATCTCACTACCCACTCTGGTATTGTGTTTTCAAATCAACCTGCAAAGGGACAAAGGGGATGCTGCTCTCCTTTCCTCTGATAATGGACAATTGAGCTCAATGTTATTTTATCACCAAATAGTCTTAACAGGTTGTACTGTTAAATTGACCTAGGGAATGTTTCTTTTGAAAAATTAGCATGTTCAATCAAAATCCAGCCAGCTTGCCTTCTTCAAAGCATCTGTTGTCATTTCAAATTCATGAACCACTTAAGCACTGTCTGTGACATCAGTTGGCTTTCAAATGATCAGCTCCTAGTATGCAGCAATATGTATATTCTGCTGAATGTTAGTGAAAGACAGTAGCAGCCTTTGATGGCTTATCAAAGTGTTTTGATTTAACTACTTTTCAGAATCATTTTTGTGGTCTGCTTTGGGGTTTCAGACAAGGAAGATCCATTCATCTGAAAGAAGTGGGGAAATCTAGTTAGGCAGAGCTCAGCATTACAGCTTTGGTTCTGTCCCCCAAGAAGCAATTCTTCTCCTTGAGTTAGGAGTTAAGGAGACAACATCTCAGTCAGTTGTAGTCATATACCCTCCTTACCAGATTCAAGTTCTGCGGTTACAATTCAAGAAGAGAAATTCTTTATACACAAATAGTTAAGAAATTAAAAATTAAGACCTTAAATTATATAAACCGTGTCTTTTTCAATAACTTAGTTTATGAAAAGTTTTCCCTGAGGAGGGACCTCCTCAGCATAGATCAGTGCTTCTCAAACTTAAGACTGCTTGACAAATACCAGATCTGCTTGTTAAAAATGCAGACTTCCCAGCCTCATCCCCCGAGGACTTTGATTTTAATTTTGTAGACTTACAGTCAGCCTTGGAACATAACATTTCATCTGATTATGATGCAAGGATCTCAATCTGCAGAAAACTTATATGCATTTTGAAGTATAGAATCACTCTTGGCACTAGAGGAACTCAACAACTAGTGGTTCCTTTTCTTTATTCTAAACCCCTGTTTTGCCACCTTAAAGGGTCTAAAATTAATAACCCCCAAATTCTATTTTGCAATTATATATTAAAGTTAGTATTTTTTTTCTC
>PITA01027145.1:0-21429 GCA_004023965.1 Spilogale gracilis | reverse complement strand
ATTGCTGCGATGAACATTGGTGTACATATGGCCCTTCTTTTCACTACATCTGTATCTTTGGGGTAAATGCCCAGTAGTGCAATTGCAGGGTCATAGGGTAGCTCTATTTTCAACTTTTTAAGGAATCTCCACACTGTTTTCCAAAGCGGCTGCACCAGTTTACATTCCCACCAACAGTGTAAGAGGGTTCCCCTTTCTCCACAGCCTCTCCAACACTATGTCATTTCTTAATGGGTTTTTCTTTCCTTAAGTCACCTGGATCTTTGTAACTTTGCAATGTCCCTGGCATCTGGTTAACTTTGGTGTTGTATGGGAGCTGGTGGGTGGGTGGTGCCTACAGCCTTTCTGCCCATGGTGGTTGTCTTTCCTAGCTGCCAAGCGCCTACCTTATTCGTGTATTTCTCTGGACTCTAACCCAAAGTGACCCTGAGGTCTGAGCTGCATACTAATCTCTATCAATAAGAGAAAAGTACTTTGTTCTTAAAAATCCACTTGCTCCTTCTTCTTGCCCTTGAAGACTTCCTATTTGAAGCAGCAGGGAACAGAGAAAAGCTAACACATTTTGCTCTTTGGATTTCTACCAGTTCAATTTTCTAACTGTTAGTTTCTTAAAATAAGTGTTGCCATAAAGGACCACAAAGACCTCTGATTTTGTCACTCCATCAAAAGCCTTGATATGCAGGAGGCATACATGTCTGTAAGGGCTGAACCATTAAGCTGTACTGACCGGAAGTCTCAATTTGCTCTCTTTTGAATGTCACAAAGAACAGCAGCCACAAATCCTTAATAAATGACACTCCAAATAAAAATTTTTATTAACAGTTTGGGTTGTGAATCCTCTTTTGTCTTTTCTAGTTTCCCTCTTAGGGTCTGCTTCTTCCTTTGTGTATGATCTCTTCCTTCCTGTCACACAGCATGCATTTTTTTCCAATCTCTGAATCTCAATCTTCTATTAGTTTTCCAGAAGTGTATTTGCTTAAATAAAAGGACAAACAGATGTTGACTTCATATTGGGATGTGTGTGCATGCATACACACACAAACACAACAATAAATTCGTTTTTTTTTGGTGTGTGGCAGATCTGCTTTGCTCCAATACTGACAGCCTTTGAAAAGTGTATTCCATTTGAGACCCAAGCCATATTTTGTTTTCATCTAGATGCTCAACAGAATTTAACTTCAAATTAGGTTCAAATTCCCCCAGTGAGTGTCTTCAATTGTTCCCAGAAATAAAACCAGTGAATATTTCCATTTTAAATATTTGAAAGGTATTTTTTCCAAATGTGTTCATATTTTTGCTCACATTTTAAAAATTAGCTTAACCCTTGTCTATCATCATCTGCTTCATCAGAGGCAAAATGAAGTTACAAATGGTTTCTGGTTAGAGTAGTTCAGAATTATTTATAATCTTAGGCTAGATATATATAGGAGATACACACGTTTTAGGGTATTCCTCCTCGATAAAGTTTTTGCCTAATTAGAAACAGATTTCATGGCTTGAATGCCCTTGGAATTGTCTGAGGAGGGGCATACACACACACACACACACACACGCACGCATGCACGTGCACACACACACACACGTGCGTGCGCTTGCGCTCTTCCCCCTTGTCTAGCTCTCTATTACAACCTTCCAGCTCAGCAGGACTATGTCTTGAACTTATCCGGACCTGACATAGGAGTCTTAGCGATCTTCTAGTAGCTAGGCCTGAACTAGCTGTTCAGCTATAGATCTGGTGCCTGACAGATGTTCAGCCGGCAGCAACATGACCCTGACTTTTCAGTCTATAAAGAAAGGCTTGGTTTCAGCCTCAGCTTATCCATGGCACTGTGATTTCCCCACTAGGTGTAGAGCCCGGCTCAGAGCAATAATTTACTGTTTTCTACTGATATTCAGATCAACTCATTCTAGAATGTTCTATTTTGGAACCAGAAACTGTTCTACATTTTTGATCTTGGTACAGACCTTTGAAGCAAAGATCTTTCTCATCCTGGCTGGCTTCCCCACAGCTGATATTGATCAGATCAGTACTGCCATCCTTGACTCAAACCCATTTCTTATGTGGAAACCATACCTGTTTTCATCTTCATCTTCACCACTGTCTACATCACCATCCTCAACTCCATCTACTGAGATCACATGTAGGTTTCTGTACCCCACCACCCTCAGTCATGGCACTGCTCAATGTGCTAACCTATTCTGCAATTACAAGCCAACTTGCTTAGCATTCACCATTGTATATCATCTGAGAAATCAGCCAACTGATAGATGTAAAGTAACTAGTTGGGCTAGTTACGTTAGTTGAGCCATAGATAATCAGAAAGCTGACTAGGTGCTACTCCAACTTCCTCAGTAGCACTTGTTTGTTCATGCCTGGACCCCTTCCATCACCTCTAGCTCCTCTCACATGGGACAGTTTCCTAACTCTCTCTTTGTTCATATATTTTAAACATAGCCTTCTTTGCTCTTCCTTCACCTAAGACCTAAATCTCTTTCCTTTTCTTGTGTTTCCATTATTCTTTGTCCAAGCATGGGGTTGCATTGAGAAATAAACCTCTTATCAATGTCCCCTATGCTAGGAATTTGGGTTGTTGGGCCTTTAAAGAAAAAATTGGAGATAATACTAAAACCTCTTTCTAATGCCTTGGATTTGGGGATACTTGGGGAGACAAAATATCTTACATATATTTGTTTACAAGTGGGTACTTTACTCATCCTGCTAATTGTGTTGTAGTGTACCAGTTAGGGTTTACTATTACCAATAATGTGCCTAAAAGCTGGGTAGAATATCTAAAAAAAAAAAGTAATAATAAATTTTTGTATAATAGGATCTGCTCAAGATAGAGCATTGAGATGAGCTGGCAGACACAGAGAGATAAAGAGATCTGCTAAGAAAGTCATTTAGTAGATAATAAATCTAACCTAAATGAGGCCTCTGGGTCCCTCTCCAATGCATCAGATACCCTAATTTCAGAAATGCAAATGTTATAGGATTAAACCAAAGTGAAATATTGAGAGAAGATTAAGCATAACCTGATGCACTATTAATCTCAGCCTTCCTCAGAGAGTCATGTTTCAGGAAGAGGTGGAAAAGAACTCCCTAAAGGAAGCTTTTATGTCTGGGAGCCTATTCAACAGGAGCAAAGAAGCCTTGCTTAATGTGTAGATGTTATGGAGAGGAGACTTCTATCCCCACTCTCTCTGGCTTTCTAAAAGTAGCACTGACCTGTGCCCTAGCCAGAATAGCAATGTTGTTTGTAATCACAGCTCCCGCCTCACTACTGGCACTGTGGCACCTGCAAATTGAACTTAGGAACACAAGACAAATTATGCAATTTGTGAGGTGCCCGGAAAACAGCTACTGTGCAAGTTAACATTAATAACAGCCTCATTACAAGTTTAGCTTATTCTAAGCTACTCAGAACCTTGACTTTCTTACCAATATATTAAATCCTCTATTTTGAAGATTATTCAGAATATTTAAAATTATTTTAAAAATGGACTTTCTCAAGAGCAGAAAACAGCAAATAAAAAATGGGAAGAATGGTACTTTGTAGAATCCCATGATTTGCATGAATGCTTCATGTCAATAAAGAATCATCAATACTTGTCAAATTTGCACTGGCAAATTTCCAACAGCTGAAAATACAAATTTTAGCTATCCAATTTTAAGTCAACACGGTTTGTCTAAATTCAAGCTTTTGAAATAAAAACAACCTGAAATTTATTGAATGACTTGAAGTTGGCAGTTATACTTGTCAGAATCCCATAGAGCACAATTGGCTAAGAAAATTCAACTTCTGTCGTATATAAGAATTAAATCAACCGGATTTTCTTTTTTAGTCTTTCCAATCAGGTTCCTATTCAATGCACTGGTTGGTTCCTGACATTACTGAGATTCATAGGGCTCCATTTTCTTGCCACATTGGGATCACTTTTTTTTTTTTTGGTAGCACAACCTGGAATATACTTATTTGTAGATCTTAATCAGACCCCCTTGATGTTGGAAAATCAGACTGTTTTAATTATTATTTGCTCTTTGAATATGAAAATATTTTAGATGGGTTAAAATCTTTCAGACAATGAGTTATTAAAAGAAATCTGAATTTTCATTTATTGATCTAAAAAGTCCAAGACTTACTAGGTGTCATAGTTTCATCCTCCCTCTCTAATTGTTTTGATCTTCCTGGTTCCTAGATTCCTCTTGACCTCTGCAGCATCCTTTGGAATAGAACTCTTTGGAAGTACTGACTTTATATTCTTTTCAGTTTGACAAACATATTCTTAGCATCTACTCTGGATAAGAACTTGAGTTAGGCTTTGACCTTACCAAAATAGAGCAATTTCTATCATGAACTTCAAAGTTTGGCAAAATAGCTGAAATAACAGGATCTAGGGACATGAGGTTCCTAAGAGAGAAAAAAGAAGCTGCTAGAAAGGGAATCTGTCATCTCCTGGCATGATTTTGCCAACCCCATTAGTTATTTGTGCCATGAAAATACCAGTCTACCCTGGTGAAGGGAGGGTGGGCTTTAGCTTCTATGGATGATTAAATATTCTCAGACTTCATCCTGTTTTGCCAAGGCATCTTCCCTCCGCCCCCATACTTTGGTCGGGTCTGTAACATATACAAATATGACATACACTGCCTGTTAGACCTCTTTAGTGATCTTCAAAGCCTATACATAGTCACTGTATGTGAACCATGTGCCAAGTACAGACATAGTGCTTTCTCTTTAAAAGTCAACTATTCAGTGATAAAGACAGAAAATGAACAAAACAGGAAGAACAAAATAAATAGGTTTTTTGGATTGGTGCTATGGATAAAAGGAACAAGGTGCAGCAATAGAAAATAAATATATTAAATACATGAGTGCTATTATTTAGAGTGGTAAAGCATGGCCTCTCTGAGATGGTGATATTTAAGATGAGACTTGATAGATGAGGAACAAGCCATTTGAAGCCAGGGAAGGAAGCATGTTTCTGATAGGGAGAAAGAAACTGGAGTGGGTAGAGGAGAGAAAATTTGGAAGAGAGCAGTCAGAAATGGGTTCAGTGTTTAGGTAAGAGACTGACAAGGCAAAGAGTTAGTATTTTGAATTCAAGTCCAATATGAAAGCACTAAACATTTCAAACTTATTTGTCCTACTATGTGGTTTACATCTTTTTTTTTATTTTTACTTAAAATTTTTTTTCCAGTGTTCCAAGATTCATTCCCCATTCCCCACACCCAGTGCTCCATGCAATAGGTTTACATCTTTTAAATGAGACTCTTTTTCCAGTTTTATTGAGAAATAATTGGCATACATTGCTGTACAAGGTTAAGAGATACAGCATAATGATTGGGTTTACATATATTGTGAAAATGATTACAACAGTTGGTTTAGTTAGTATCCATCTTCTCATACAGATACAACAAAAAGAAAAGAAAAAAAAAGAGATTTCTCCTTGTGATGAGAACTCTCAGGATCTATTCTTTTTTTTTTTTTTTTTTTTAAAGATTTTATTTATTTGACAGAGAGAAACACAGCCAGAGAGGGAACACAAGCAGGGGGAGTGAGAGAGGGAGAAGCAGGCTTCCCACCGAGCAGGAAGCCCGATGTGGGGACTCGATGTGGGGACTCGATCCTGGGTCTCCTGGATCATGACCTGAGCCGAAGGCAGTCGCTTAACCAACTGAGCCACCCAGGTGCCCCAGGATCTATTCTTTTGGTAACTTTCCTATATGTCATACAGCAGAGTTTTAACTATAGTCATGGCATTGTATATTACATCCTAAACACTTATAGCTGGAAGTTTGTGCCCATTTATCATCTATCTATCTATCTATCTATCTATCTATTATTTATTTATTTATTTATTTATTTATTTATTTATTTATTTGAGAGAGAGTGTGTGTGTGTATCAGTGGCTGGGGAGGTGGTGAGGGGACTAGGGAGTGAGAGAGAGAATCCTAAGGGAGCTCCATGCTCAGGGAAGAGATCATTAGTTGAGCTGAAATCAAGAGTCAGATGTTTAACCAACTGAGCCACGCAAGGCACCCCCACACATTTGTACCTTTTGACTACCCTCCTCTAATTCTCCATCCCCTGGCCAGAGATAAATCAAATCTGATCTCTTTTTCTACAAGTTGTTGTTGTTATTGTTTTTTAATTATTAGTTTTCGCATGTAAGTGAGTTCATAGTATTTATCTTTCTCTGACTGATTTCACTTAGCATAATGCCTTCATGGTCCATCCATATTGTCATATATGGTAGAATTTCCTCTTTCTTTAAGTGATCAAATAATACTCCATTGTGTATATATGCCTGCATGTACACACATGTATACATATATACATATGTAAATATACATATACCATATACACACATGCATATATACTATACAATTGCTTTATCTATGCATGGACTGATGGTTGTTTATTTAGGATTCTTGCTTCTTAGTGTAGGTGTTTATTGCTATGAACTTCCCTGTTAGAACTGCTTTTACTGCATCCCAGAAGCCTATATAGCTTATTGTTTAGGGACTGAAATCACACAAGAGTATGCACAGGGAAGACCACTGGATCTGTGGATGTGGAAAGCAATAGTCTGTGCTCTCAGTTCAAGTACGGCTGAAAACAGGGCTGTCAGATGGGCTATGTAGCGTCCCATGTACTCTAGTTAGGTTGCGTCACTGGGCAGGCTGAGGACTGTATTCAGCACTAGGTGAAGGTATGAATTATCTTCCCCAC
Organism: Spilogale gracilis; assembly: GCA_004023965.1. NCBI lineage: Eukaryota > Metazoa > Chordata > Mammalia > Carnivora > Mephitidae > Spilogale > Spilogale gracilis. Next base: position 14,695 of record PITA01027145.1, on the reverse strand, counting down.
CCAAGTGCAGTGGGGTGCAGCTTTAAAGTCAGTAAAACTCTTTGTTGTTTTAACTTAAATAACCAATACCCCAAGTTCCCTGGCAGAAACAGGTCGCAGCTTTCTTCTGCAAAGTGCCAGCGCTGCCTGCTTGTCTCTTGGCTCAAGTGTTGTTGGCTTATGCGGCTTCCAGCTGTTCTCACCAGACTTTTCGGTCAGAGGGGACTAGGAGACACTCTCCACCATGGCTTGGACTGTATCTGTTTCCCTACCTGGGTGGGATATGAAGGGACCCACTTGAAGTTTCTCTCAATTTTTCTCTGGTAGGCTTTTTACTTGGGTGGGGCCCAGCGCTACCCTTCATTCAGCTATGAATTCATGCCTCTCCCTCTGTATGGCAAGGAAACACCAAATACCCGGTAGGGGCTTTGGTAGAGGAGTAGTCAGCTCCCTGTGCCTTGTGCTCAAACACTGTTACACAGCTCTATAGTGTAGAGCCCCTCCGGCCACATGGGGCCAGGAGACACTCTCCCTAGTGGTGGGGCTGTGACTCAGCTCTTTACCTGGATGTAGGCAAACCAGGCTGTATTTATTTATCATTTAAGGATCTGAATCAGGCAGATCTGTACCTCCAGTGAATATATCTATGAAATTATCTATTAAAAATAAAAGAAAAAAAATAAATTATCTATAAGACCCATGTGCTGGTTGTTGTGCACCTTTCTCTCCTTCTCCATTACAGTCAGATTCCCAGTGGTTGAGCCCTGCAGATTCTCCTACAACACCTATAGGGTAAAGCCAGAGATGTCATGAAGGAAACCATAATGCTGAGGGGTGGCTGGTTGTTCCCCTTGGGCTCTCTTTTCCTACTGGAGGAACCAGTAGGAAACCATAATGCTGGGGGGTGGCTGGTTGTTCCCCTTGGGCTCTCTTCCTCTACTGGAGGGACCAGAGTCTCAAGGGGAGAGCTCCTCACTTGGTGCTGGGCTGGCCTAGGGAGAAGCAATGCACTCAACATGTAGCCATTTCTCTAAAACTTCTAATGTACTCTGTCTTGGTCCCTGTGCTGCAAAGATTACTTCAGCCTCACCCTCTGTTCTAGGATTCTCTTGATAATGTCTTGTTTATAACTGCTAATTGTTCTTGTGAGGGTGGGCAAAGTCAGGAACAACCTTTGTCACCATCGTGGTGATAACACTCCTGTCTTTTCAAAGACTCTTGTCCCTCACTGCTTGCAGAGAACTTGTATGGATTTGTACCTGCAGGGTAGCAGAGGCAGAGGTAGTTGTACTACTCTAGGCTGTTGTGGAATTCCAGACAAAAGTTGTTGGTGCCTTGGCCTAGCATGGGGTCATGGAAATGTCAACCCTAGGAAACTAGGATTTGGCAACTTGCTCCGGATAGTCTGTTTGTTTTTCCATGTCATAATGTAGGCCAACTTTTCCAATAAAACTTGCATGAATCTGTTTATTCATTCAGTTAAACGGGAATATGTGTTTGGCACTTTACTAGATAGGGTGGTGTAGAAACCAAAAAGTCTCTGTCTTTGTACTCTTAAAACTCACATCATATGGAGGAAGATACTGATCTGTAAATTATGTTGCACTGACAATTGCAACAATGGAAGCTCATACAAAATTAACCCGCTGCTTAAAGAATACACAGTGTGGGGCGCCTGGGTGGCTCAGTGGGTTAAAGCTTCTGCCTTCAGCTCAGGTCATGATCTCAGGTCCTGGGATCGAGGCCTGCGTTGGGCTCTCTGCTCAGGAAGGGAGCCTGCTTCCTCCTCTCTCTCTGCCTGCCTTTCTGCCTACTTGTGATCTCTCTCTCTCTGTGAAATAAATAAAAATCTTAAAAAAAATAAAAAAGAATACACAGTGTGTATCATCTCAGTGTTTATTACATACCCTATGTCTAAGGCTATGTCTACTAGAAGCTATTTACTAATGGAAATCCAAGTATCACTTAAGGTGGCCGTTTCCATTGATGAGAACACCTCAGGAATATCAGAATGTTTATATTCTAAGATTGTTGGGGACTGTAGGCATGTGAATGGCCTCAAACATCATCTCTTTTATTCTCTGTGCCTGGAATACAAGTTGACAGAAGTAAGTAGATTTTAAGATTCTGTCTTATTATACTTATAGGAAATAAGCAATACATAAAATATTTCATGGTGGAGGCTCAATGAGAATGTTCAGAATTTAGGAGATTCTTGGCTGAATTATCTCATTAAAATTTTTACCTCATGAGAGGCACCTGGGTGGCTCAGTTGGTTAAGCGACTGCCTTCAGCTCAGGTCATGATCCCGGAGACCCGGGGTCGAGTCCCACATCGGGCTCCCTGCTTGGCAGGAAGCCTGCTTCTCCCTCTCTCACTCCCCCTGCTTGTGTTCCCTCTCTGGCTGTGTTTCTCTCTGTCAAATAAATAAAATTAAAAAAAAATTACCTCATGAATAAATGAAAGACAAAAAGTTCAGCAATCTATCTCAAGAAATTGCTAGCTTGTTAGAGAAAGAGAAAAAGCTCTCAAGAGAATAGCAAACTGTAAGTAAAATGGAACTTGTGGCTGGCATAGAGGCAATGACCTGACTCATTTCTGGGGTGATGAGACAGAGATGATTTTGCCAACACATTTAGATCTTCAGGATTGCATAGTCTCAATCCATGCAGCAGCCTGGTGCTTCTCAGATTTGAGAACCTATCACTTTCTTCATATAATCCTGAGGACTAGAATTCAAAATATTTGCTGAAGCTCCAGTAGCCAGAATCAATTCTCTCCCCAACTTCCCACCTCTCTCACATTATCTCTGTGTCTCTCTCTCTCTCTTTAAGATGTATTATTTATTTGAGAGAGAGGTTGAGAAAGAGAGAGACAGATGGACAAAGAACATGCAAGAAGGGGCACAGAGGGAGGGAGAGAGGGAGATAATCTTGAGCAGAACCCCCGCTGAGCACAGAGCCTGATGTGAGGCTCATTTTCATGACCCTGAGATCATGACCTGAGTCCAAATCAAGAGTTGGATGCTTAACCAACTGAGCGACTCAGGGAACTCTCTCTGTCTCATAGAATTAAGACCTCTTCTCTTTCACTACCAAATCTAATGGAGAAGAATTACTACTGATGCTAAAATAGCAAGTGGTGACTAGATTTTGGGTTGCATTCTAGCCCTGCTGTTTCATAGCTATCTAAGTTCGACTAAGTGATTCAAATTTGACCAGCTGATATAGATGTCAGCAATATAGGGATAATGATTATGGTTTCAGGGACATTTGGAAGAATGCATTAATTATGTATATGCAGTGTCTAGTTTAATGCCTGGTACATGGTAATAGCCAATGAGTATCAATCTAATAATGCAGTTGGACCTGGCTTCTTTGTGGGCATGGTTTATGGCACTTGGTACTCTCTGCATTTCTCTCAAGTTTTGGTCGTTTTTGAATGTAATAGAGATAAGGGCTTTTTATTTCTCGGACCTTAGTTCTTCTCAAATTCATTCATATTCTTCCACAACTCAAACATTTACATTGAATATTTTCAAACATGGAGAAAAATGCAAAATAAGACAATGACTGTATACCATCTAGATTCAACAATTAACTAATATTTTGTCATATTTGCTTTACTTTTATATATTTATCATTTTTTCTAAACATTTAAAAGTTTCAGACATTATGAAACCTCTCCTTAAATATTTCTCATTCAGCATGCATTTTCTAATATAGATGTTTTCCTTCATCACCCTAATGACATTATCACTTCCGAGAATATTAACATTAATGCCATACCTCACTTAATATCCAGTTCATAATCAACATTTCTCATTTGTTCTAAAATATCTTTTATAGCTGTGTTTCTTTAATCTTTGAAGCAGCGTCTAATCAAAGTATAAATATTACATTCAGTTACATCTCTTTTGTTCCTTTTTCTGAAGCAGTTTCCCCATTTCCTCAATGTCATTGATTTTTTTTTTTTTTGAGTCCATACAGACCAGTTTTCTTGTGGAATGTTCCAACTTCTGGATTTGTCTGATTAAAACCCATGTCCATGACTCAGTTTCACATCTTCTACTCACTGGTACAAGGGCCACCTTATTGCTAGATTACATGCTAAGACCCTGGATCCTTCTTCTAGACTGAAGGATAATTATAAATGGTTCTTTAAATATTGGCATTTTGATGTCAATTTGATTGGGGGAAGAATGGCCAGAGAGGGAAAGTCAGAGTTTAACTGACACTGAGGAGAGCTCTGTGTTCTTTGCACCAAGAGGACTCAAATCGAGGAGAGAGTCCCAAGTACAATGAAAATATATCCAGGAAAATGGTAAATGGTCAGGGTGACCTCTGGAGAGCCCTTGAAGGTTAAGATTTCCACTGAAGAATTATCTGTTTCCAAATGACTCTTGAATCATTTATCTGAGAGTCCGGAGTCTTCCTTTGTGGTGTCTTTACTAAGGGATGAAGACATTGTCACAAGTCAAGAGAAGTTAGTTTGCCAAAAGTTCTAATTAATTCCCTGTGGGTTTCTCATAGTTTCCAGACCACATAAGAATCAAGATCCTTGCAGAAGAAGCCAAGAAAATCTGTCTAGCTAGATATTTTCAGTAGATTTTCTTTTGTCTTTTCCCACAGATCAGCAATGTCCGATAAAACTTTCTGCAATGATGGAAATGTTCCTTTTCTTTTGCTGTCTATTAAAGTAGCCACAAGCTGCATGTGGCTATTGAACATTTGAAATGGGCTACTATGACCAAGGAATTGATTTTTAAATTTAATTTGGCATTAATCAATTTAAACTAAATTTAAATGAATTTAAATATAAATAGTCATGTATGTCTAGTAACTACTGTATTGAACAACATAACAGCAAACAGTGTTATCACTTGAATCAAATTTCCAGATTTTGGGGACCAGGGGATACTTTCACTAATGTCATTCTTCTCCTCTACCATTTCTCTTTGGTACTGTTAAGGAATACACAATGTTTTTAACTGTCTAGGTCCTAATTTTCCGTCTCCTTGAACAGCTCCAGATGTCTGGCAGCCACAGAGGGGTCAGTCCCATTGGAGCGTACGCTGAGAAATGAAGCCAGCTGCCTTAAGTCATGCCAGCCTCTGCTTTTGATCTTCCATCGGAAACTTTCACCTTTTTTTCTGACCACTTGCTCTGAATCGTCACTCCTTTGGAAGGTGAGCGGAGTCCTGGGAAGCGCAGCCTAGAGGAACTCTGCTTCCAAGTTGACAGAGGTTTGATTTTCAGGATGGATCAATTTTCATCAAGAGGAGTTTACCAGCATTCTGACCTTTCTTAACAAGCTGTGTTTTGTGATGTGGTTGTTGGCTAGGACAAGAAGAGAATGACAGAATGACAGTAGTTTCCCTTTATCCAGAGTATTGTTTCCTTGGTTTCAGTTACCTGTGGTCAACTGTGGTGTAGAAGCAGAGGATCCTCCTTCTGACATAACATTAGGTCCGTTACAGCCTAATATTACATCACAATGGCTACGTCATTCTTGCTTCATCTCGTCACGTGAGCATTTTACCCTCTCACATTATCACAAGAAGAAAGGTGAGTACAGTACAAGTTATTTTCAGAGACCACATTCACATAACTTTTATTACAGTGTATTATTATAATTGTTCTATTATAAAATATTTATTGCTGTCAAAGTCTTACTGTGTCTAAATTATAAATTAAACTTTATAGTAGGTATATATAGTATAGGAAAAACATAGTATGTATGGGGTTTACTACTATCCATGGTTTCAGACATCTACTGGGGGTCTTGGCATGTATTCCACATAGATAAAGAGGGGACTACTATACCACAAAATGGGCAGTACAGCAGAAGTTACATTTCATTGTGAGTGGAGTCCTTTACACTTGTATTAAGTATTTTATGTATATTTAACCTTTATACTAACCCATGTAATATGTGTTAAGACTTTTTACTTTAAAAATAGAGGAAACGGAATGTTCAGAAAAGTATATGGCTTGCCTAAGAGTATAATAAGGTGGGGGTATGGGGCAAAGAATAAAAATACAATCTACCTAATTCCACTGCTCTTTCTAGGGCTTCTGATTATGACTGTAATTTTCTGCCTTGGATCTACCCTATTTGTTTTTACCTTCTTCTCTCTCCCTGTCTCTGTACAAACACACACACACACACACACACCCTTGTGAATTTTCCAGCCATATGAAACATACACCTTCAATTTCTAAACTTTTTTTTTTTAAGATTTTATTCATTTGACAGAGAGAAACACAGCCAGAGAGGGAACAAAAGCAGGGGGAGTGATAGAGGGAGAAGCAGGCTTCCTGCTGAGCAGGCAGCCTGATGCGGGGCTCGATCCCTGGTCTCCAGGATCATGACCTGAGCTGAAGGCAGAAGCTTAACCACTGAGCCACCCAGGCGCCCCCAATTTCTAAACTCTTAAATGGAAAATGATTTAACTTGACAAAATAGCTTAACATATATATCATATTTGTCCTTTCTACTAAAAATTAACCTTTTCTTTAAGTTATAGAAGAGCAGTGTGGTATGTGCAAGCTTTAGTGAGGCTTGTAGGACATTTTGTCTCACATGGACCAAGTCCTCAAGCTTTGTTGTTGTTGTGAGAAATTATATATAACAAAAAACATGATTTTAACCATTTTTAAGATTAGTAACATTACATTCATGTTGTATATGTGTGTGTTTACTTAGGATGAATATATTTTTTAGCTTTATTGAGATATAAGCAACAAATGAAAGATTTGGATAATTAAAATGCATTAATGTTGTACAACCATCACCACTAATCATCTTCAGAACTTTTTCATCATCCCAAACTGAGATTCTGTACCTATGAATTGGTTAATTACATAATATCTTCCCACTCCCCAATTCCCTCCAGTTCCTGGAATCACTATTCTACTTTTTGTCTCTAAGAATGTGAATATCCTGGGTACTAGAGCTTAGATTTTCCTGATTGTCATTTTGCTCTCAAGTCACTATGCTTTTAAGGCCAATGTGCTATGTCCACAAAGAGTTGGGGTACAGATCAGTTTGAGGTGTACGTATGGTGGGAAAGAGATAGGCATGGTGAGTATAAGATTAAAAACAGAGTGGCACTTAAAGATCATTCACATGTTTCCTTCCCATTTTTCAAAGAACAAAATGGGGAATGGCTCCCAGCTACATACTCAACATCATTCTTACTCCCTCTTCCCTTCTTCTGCCAAAGATATTTATATCCTAAATCCTGGTAGCATCAAGGAGTAGAAGCCCAGATAATTCAGGAGTCAGGTGATTTTTATTAATGGAGAAAATTGAGTTTTGATGATCACATTCTTCAAATTCCCTTGTATTTTAGAACCAGTGGGGGGGGGGCTAGGTTTTGAAAACATTTGGGCATACTCGAGTACTAACCAGTAGAACCAACTGCTTCTGCTTCAATTTAGAGACTCATCAATTCATTTCAACATTCTCTGAATTCTGTGTCCTCCCTTTCTCCCATGGGATGTAAAAGGTTAAAAATGGGGTCCTCTCCCTGAAGTAAGAAGCTGAATTCATATTTTTTCATTCAATACATTATTGAATATTTCAAGGTTTGATGTGTTTTCAGTGAAAACAAGACTTTCTTGAAGTAATTTAGAGATATATGAAATTCTCATTATCACAAGAGAAATGTTGATCCCTTTGAGTTATGCAGGGAAGAATAAATATCTAATTATTTCAGCCTAATCACTGTCATTCCTTTTCATCTCCCAATATGCAGTCATTTCTTATTGTTTTTTTTTCTTCCCAGTCCCATCAGCTCTTTTAAAAAGTGATCCTTTTGAGTTCAGAAGAGATAAAAGAGGCTTAAAGATAAGAAATAACAGAAGTCCCTGCACTTCATGGGGATTACAAGAGAAATTAACATGGCTCTATAAAATGAAGCCAACGTCTGGGGTTTGGAAGTGACAAGGTTATTTATTCTCCAAAATCCTGGGCACTTGGTTAGGTTGTTATTAACCCTAGCGACTATGCGGCCGAGGCTGGGAAACTTCATTGGTGCATGGAAAATTATTGGCTTTTGAGTCTCTCTGACAGCATTCTTTTGACTTTTTTATTATTATTTTTAATTGTGTTATGTTAATCATCATACAGTACATCATTAGTTTTTTATATCATGTTCCATGATTCATTGTTTGCATATAATACCCAGTGACAGTATTCGTTTTAAAAGCAATGTCTGAACATGAAAAAATCTAGTTTTTGAAAACTGTCTAAAGTGGAGTATGAAAGTATCATTCTCTCCCCTTCTTTCCCCCACCCTCAGTGCTACACTGTAGAGGTAAATATCTTTTAAACAGTTTCTTTTTTCATTCATGTGACAGTTCTCATTAAATTTTAAAATGTTTTTATTTCTGCTTCTCTTATTTCAGTTATCAACTTGAGACAGCACTGATATACTCTGGGCAATGAAAGATCAAAAATTTAGGAACATTTTTTACTATTCTGTACCTTCTTGCTTCCATACTTCAATTTTGTCAATTATATTATTATTTAGTTCTTCATTCTTTATAACTGTAAAGATCAATACTGACAGTTGCATTTCTTGATTTGTCAACTTTCTAGAGGATACTTTTGAAGGGACAATAAATTGGTGAATTTATAATTGCTTCTCTTTCTTCTCTTCCCTTATCTACTTTTTTAAACTTTTATATTTTCAAAACTTATAGCACTTATATTGTTCTCTGATACCTATAATATTACTTTCTGTATTTGGTATACAGGTTGACTTTCAAAATTGAAAACCCCCTAAGCAATATTTGTAGAGTCATGATTATATATGATTATTTCTTATTTGAAACAAGTAAAGTTGCATAAAGGAGAATTTTTAGCTCTTATCATTAAGTCCTTCTTCCTCTACTCTCCGGATATCCAAGTGTCCAGACCCAATAGATTCTGCACTAACTCCCACCCCAAGTTTTCTTCATAATTTTTAGTGTCTACTCAGTGCTGCTTTTTCTTAAATCCACATTATCTGTTTCCATTTACATTTCTTTTCTCCTGGAGTACCCCTGAGGGCTTTCTTTTTAAATTTGTGTTATCTGAATCTTACATTTTAGGACATCTGGCATATCTAAAAATCATTTTGTCTGGTATTTGTTTAATAGCTTGGTTGGATATATATTTAAGGATTTGAAAACAGGAGATTTGAAAAAAAATTGGTGCACTGTCTTTCAGTATTCATTGCTGCAGATGAGATATTTGGTGTTACTTTGATTCTTTCAGCAACTATGGAAGTTTTTATGATTTTTTTCTTTGTTCTTGGACTTCTAAAGTTCCCTGAGTTGTCTTAAGGTGTAGACTCATCCCATTTCCTGCTACTGATTTTGGTAGCCATTAGAATCATTTGGAAACAATTATTTTTTCAGCTCAAGAAGACTTTCTCTTAGCTTGGTCTTGGTAGTTAGCCCTATTTAGTGTATTATCCAATCTAATTATTATTATTTTTTGATAACATGTTTGCCTTTCTGAAGGTTTCTTTTTTTATGTTTACTTCCTTTCCCTGGAGATCTATGTTTTGTCTTTGGAAGAGGCAGGTTTTGTTCTATCTGAAGAGACTAGAAACATTTCAAAGTTTTCTTCTTTGATCAATACTAACTTCTCTGAGGTCAAATATAATTTTTTCCCCATTTGGGGCTTTCTTTTTTGTGTGATAAGTTTTTCTTAAATATCTTAGGGTGTGTAGCTTTGGTTCAGTTTTTTTAATGAATCTAACATAACTTTGGTGCAACCATACCATGTCTCTTGGTCCCCTTTGAGTTTCAGATGCTGCTCTGGTGGACATGTCCCTCACATTGCTGAAACCTACCTCAAATTCGTGCCATGTCTCTCTACAGTTATGCCTTGGTGGTTTCAAAAACTGCTTGGGTTCACATAATCCATGCCAGGACCACATGGAGATGTGGATTGGATAATGCTTCTAGGCAACCTCCACTTCTGTAGAGGGTCAGTGGACAAATGTTTTAGCCTTCTATTCTTCAAAGGCACAATTCTTTGTTACATGATTCCTAAGGTGTTCCTCACAGTATAGATTCCTAATTACCTCCAATGCCTCAAGTTATACATTCTTTATTGAATTTCTTCATTTCTCATTCATTTTTGTTATCTTCACACCTGCTTCCTGGAATTACCTCCCAAATAAACTACCTGCACTCATGGCTTTTTTTTAAATTAATTAATTTTTTATTAACATACAATGTATTATTTGTTTCAGGAGTATAGCTCTGGGAATCATCAGTCTTACACAGTTCACAACACTCACCATAGCACATACCCTCCCCAATGTCCATCACCCAACCACTGCGTCCTTCCCACCCCTCTCCCCTCCAGCAACCCTTGATTTGTTTCCTGAGATTAAGAGTCTCTTATGGTTTTTCTCCCTCCCTGTTCCCATCCTGTTTCATTTTTCCCTCCCTTCTCCCATGACCCCCTGGCCTGCCTCTCAAATTCCTCCTATCAGTCATGGTTCTTAACTTAAGTTAGACTTGGTGATTAGCATACATGGAAAGGTAACCATATTTTGAAAGAATCCATAAGGAATCAAAGGGAACTCATAGAAGAAAAATAACAAAACAAGACCTTTGATGTCAGTGGTTTCAAAGGAATATTTAGGTCGCTCCTTATTCTTTTTTTACAGAAGACAGGCTGCATATATCTGACCTTGTTGGCACCTGAGCTTCAGGAAGCTTGGGCTGTGTTAGTTGACGGATAATATTGCGGTAGTGGTAGAGAATTATGAAATCAGGAATACTTCACCCTCTTTTGACTAAAATTGACTATGAAGGGGCTCCTGGATGGCTCAGTCATTAAGTGTCTGCCTTTCTACTCAGGTAATCCTGGAGTCCGGGACTGAGCCCACGTCAGGCTCCCTGCTCGGTGGGAAGCCTGCTTCTCCCTCTCTCACTTCCCCTGCTTGTGTTCCCTCTCTAGCTGTGTTTTTCAAGGTCAAATAAATAGATAAAATCTTGAAAAAATAAAAATAAAATTGACTATGAAGATTTGGGCATATCCTTCTGTGTCTGAGCCAGCTTTAATTTCCTTATCTATCTAAGGATAGAATCAATGAATTATAACTTTCTCTGGTTCAAAATTTACGCAAGTGGAGGTAAATGACAACTTAGTTAATTGACAAGATTACTGATAAAGAGCTTTAAGGGCATGACCCTTATAAGTTTTGACATTTGAATATGCATTTTGCTCCAATGGACCACCTAGAGTAATTGTTATGGGTTATGCTGAATCCCAGGCTGGATTCCCATTAAGGTTTGATTTTCATCCATGGTAATAGTGAGACTAGTGGGAAGGGCAGATGCACACACGGACAGTCCTCAGAGGGGCAGTCTGAATGATTCTTAGGCAGATGCTTCCAGTTTAAGGGCATAGGCATTAATATTGTAGAGACCTATTCTATCAGTAGCTGATTCACTTTTCTTATACCCATTATATATATTTCTCTATGGCCATGTCTTCCAAAGAGAAGCTGTTGCTATGATATTCCCAAGTAGAACAACTTGAGCCATAAGGATATGGCATTTATTACTTGCTGAAGACCCCTATCTGAGAGTCTGAGGATAGAGCTGGTGTTCTGGGGGAAACTTTGAATTATTAAATATCATCTTGTTGATTGCCTTAGGTGTGGTTTCTGTCTCAATTTTTCTGTACAGAACCTCTTGTTCTATTCATCTGGTGACTCCTCAGAAATTCTATTCTGAGGACCTAGTGCTGACTGTATGTCTAAAAGGGAGAGCTACAGATCTTGTTTTGAACCTGAATATACATACCAAGTATCCTGTTTCATTTTGTTGAATCGGTTCATCTACTTTGTCTAGTCCTTCTTGGCTTCATCCTCAGGAGGTTGGACATAAACCACCTGTTTTGAGTCTTCTGAGATGGAGGGGTTTCCAGGACCATTATGGAAGAGCGTTATGTATGTACTAACTTCAGGCCTCGCCCACATTTTTGAGACACCTTCAATTCCATGTGCGCCTGTGCTTGTCTTACTCACAGGCCACACAACTGCCATACCCAGGCTTTGTTTCACTCATCTCTGGCTTCTACCCAGTTCCATTGACTCCATGCAGGGCCTTATACCTGCCCATGTTCACCAGAGGAAACCTCACTTCTGCAGACCATTTTAAAAGAAAGGATGTGTCTCTCTGCACCGAGTTAGTGGATATCTCCTGTGTGCCAGAAACCGGCAGGACCATGGCTCTCTGAAGCCATACTCAAAAGAGCTTTATCTGCATCTCTTTTCTGTCCCATTTAGTTCTCAAGCGGGGCTTCCATAGAGAAAGAAGCTGCCACTGCCTTTCAGGAATCATTAAGAAAGGAAGGTAGAAGAGTTTAAAGGTTGGCAGTAACATGATGACAATAGGCTACTACAAGCAGGTCAAGAGTCTTCTTTTTTTGTTTCATACCCCAGTGGCTGCTCAAATAATCAAAAAGGGTCCTCCCTGAAACTGATTTAATTCTCAGAAGGAATGAAAAGACATTTAAAGGGCAAGGCAACTTCATAAAATGACATTAAAAGGTTTTACAATAGTGTTTTGCTTCTAAAGCGTGTTTGTAAATGTCAGAGGTAACGTATCGATTATGGTCCTGGCAGTTCTTGCTTAAGGATGCCTAACTGCCTTCGACTTAGCTAATGCTATTCAGTCATGGTCATGGTATGAATGATCTCAGCCACCTTACTTTGTTTGCCTCAACTTTCCCAATCCACTGGGCTTTATCTACAAATGAACAAAAGTTATCGTCAGATCTGTGATGTTTGTAATCATTGTCCTGTTTAACTTCTCATGTAAATTGCATAGAGATAAAACATTGAGGATGGCTCTAGAAGTTAATTACTCTACAAGCCTCTGAGATATTGTCATATAGGCTCCTGTAAAATGTTGCAAGTTATTTGCTTTATCTGAGACTATGATTGTGAATGCCTAAATAAACAAGAAAGCCACCTTGAAAGGGACACATAATGCCATTTAAATCAGGATGGGAGCATACCTCTGCCATATTTCTTGGGCTTAGGCCTTCCTGATGAAAATATACCTGATTTTTTTTTTATTTGCTGTTATTTACCAGTTGTTAGTGGTAGCCAAGAACCTTGCAGAGAAAGTTGGTATCATCGTCACCAACATAATCTTGGATAAGTCCCTTAACTCTCTGAACTCATGTTCCCAATTTGAAAACAATAGAAATCATACTAATTACTCTGGCTACGAGGTCATAATTAAGGATCCAAGGAAATGAGAATAGTGCAAAGTTCTTTGATTTACATTTACAAAATCCCTTCAATACTTAATGGGACTGAAACTGATCACTTCCCTTCTGAATTTTAGGACCATTCAGAATCTAGATGTGTTCATGAGTCAGATGTGTTCATGGCATTTAAGCCAGCCAGGGAGGAGGGATGGGATCTAAATCACATGCATCCACTTAGAACAGCACATGTCAGCTGTAGGTGTAGCTGTGGCTTTGACCCTACACCAAGACTGCCTTTCCCTAATTCATCTGCAGAGCAAAACTATTAGTTAAGTAATAGTTACAGTTTTGGTTTATTATTTTAAGATCTCAGATCTTAAAACTAACATCTTGCTTTTATTAGTGGGGGAGGGGTTAGATGCTTATTTTTTTATCAAAAAAGTGATAATGTGTTCATGGTAAACAAATTACAATAGTAATGATGTGAGTAATGTGAAAATTAAAATCCTTTCTGCGAGTCCCATCTCATTCTCTGTGGGAAATCACTGTAAATGCATTCTTGTATATCCCTCCAGAAATTGTCTATTGTAACAAGAATGAGTAAGGAAGACATGTATTGCATGGAGCACTGGGTGTTAGACACAAACAGTGAATCATGGAACACTACATCAAAAACTAATGATGTACTCTATGGTGACTAACATAACAATAAAGTAAGCCCATTAAAAAGAAATGAACAACATTCACTCTTCTCCACCTTAACTTTGCCCCCTTAAATTTGTACAGATGGTCCCTTACTTATGATGGTTTGACTTAATGATTCTTTGGCTTTATGATGGTAAGAAAGTGATTACACATTTAGTAGAGACCATACTGTGAGTTTTGAATTTTTATTCTTTCCTGGGATAGTGATCTGTATGGTTCTCTCTGCTGATGCAGAATTGTGGAAGCCATGCGGTCATGTGATCGTGACAGTAAAGAACCCATATGCCAAAAACCACTGTGTACTTAAACCACCATTCTGTCTCTCATTTTTATATAGTATTCAATAAATTACATGAGATATTGAACACTTTATTAGAAAATAGGTTTTATGTTAGATAATTTTGCCCAACCATAGACAGGATCCCTTTACCTGAGAACTGTACATTCACTGTTGTTGAATGTAGTAGTATTCTGGGCAATTTAAGGTAGGTAGGCTAAGTTATGGTTTTTGGGAGGTTAGGTATAGTAAATGCATTTTTGACTTAACAATATTCTTCAGTTACAATGGGTTTATCAAGAAGTAACCCCATTGTAAGTCAAAGAAGATCTGTATAGCATATGTGTGTCTGTGCACAAATGTGTGTATATATATGATTGTACGTATATATACACACAGATCTGCTTCATATTTTAATGGCTACATATCACATGGATAGGACATAATTTGTTTAATGACTTCTTTATTGAAGTACATGAGGGTTTGGGTTTTTTT
>PITA01027144.1:0-21443 GCA_004023965.1 Spilogale gracilis | reverse complement strand
CGCATGTTTCCACAGTGCAGGCAAACGTGGATATTTTTCATGACTCTCTTATTATCATTGCATCAGATAACCGGGGTTTTCGGGAATTCTTGGAACCAGACTTCCATCTCCCAGGCATTACAAATAAGGACTGGGTCTTTGGATGGTCCACCCTCTCTGGGTTTGCTGGAAAACGTTAGGGCATATTAGAAGATCTCTACATTGCTGAGATGATATTTCTTTGTAGCAAACATACTTGCTCGATGTATGTACTACAATGCATATTAATGCTAAAAATAGAACTATTTTAATGTTTCTGGAACCAAGAAGTATCTGATCATCAGAATATACATTTCATTGTGTTTCTATACGGTCTTTCTGTATACAGCCTTTCCTATAAATACAGTCATTCCCCTATATAGTCTTTCCTATACAGCCATCTCCTCCCCACTGAAAACCAATTAATTAAATGCATGCTGCACCTTGCGATTCGCCGCACAGTGCACATAGGTCTGATCTGTATGTCCGTGAGTTTATGCTGAGTGTACACACAAATCCAGAGGAGGATGGAGACCTAGAGTGGTGAATACAGAATTGGAAACCACTTGCCTTCTAGAAGCTTCTTCAGAGTCCATAAAGGATGGCTGAAAACCAGGAACAATTTAGATAATCTCAGACCTCAGTCCTCAGAGGACTAGGACAGAGATTTGGATTCAGGTTTTGTGTAGGCAGGCTGCAGAGTCCTTTGCTTTGGGCTGGGACTCTACAGGGCTAGACCCCAGGAGGAAGAGTATATTGGAAGAAGCATCCGGGCCCTCATAGTAGCCACAGCATAGCTTAAAATCCTCTGGAGCCATGAGTGTGCCTGGATGGTACTGGAGTTCCAGTGTTCCCAAGAGCCAGCAGAAATGATTTAAAAAGTCCTCTCTAGAAGGGGATAACATTATCCTAGGCAACTTATTGTAAACAAATTTAGAAAAAAACAATTTTAGAAAATAAAGGATTTTTGTCCCACAATATAAACCAATCAGTCACATAGGAGATAAGGCAACCAGAATAAAGACAGTGAATAGAAACTCTAAATATTTGCATTGGTAGATGGAACCTTAAATAACTTTTTCAAATGTTCAAAGATACAGAAGAAAAGAAGGAGAATTTTTGCAAAAGACTGAAATTATGAAAATAACCAAATGGAAACTCTAGAAGTGAAACATATCAGAACTAAAACTAAGAGCATGATGGATGGATCCAATAGCTGATTTAAAAAGAGCCAAAGGAAAAAATTAATGAACTAGAAAATATTTCAGAGGAAGTATCCAGAATAAAGAACAGAGGGGGAAAAAGGATGAAAAATACAGAAAAAACTATCAAAGAAGAGGTGCATATAAATGGAATTCTGAAACAAGGAGCAAAAGCAATGTGAGACTTAGCCGCAGCTGAAGAGAAACTCCAGGCACAGATTTAAGAAGCCCTACACAGCCTGAGTAGGACAAGTATTTCAGACTTGGCACATCATGGTGAAACTGGTAAGACGCAAATATAAAGGAAAAATATCAGAAGTAATAATAAATACCTTCTAAGGAGTAACAATAAATGGGCCACAAAAGCCCCCAAAACACTGTCCAGTACTTTCAAAGTGCTGCAGGAAAATTATTGCCCACCTAGAATTTTATGCACAGTGAAAATATCTTCTAGGAATAAAAGTAAAATAAAGACATTTTCGGACAGGCAAAAGGTGAGAAAATCCATTATATCATTATATCCTTCTATATATAGCACTACAAAAAACACTAAAGGCTAGTCTTCAGGCAGGAAAAAAATAATCACAAGTGGAAGGCTGGAGATGCAAGAAAAGAGTGCAAGAAAAAATGGAAGCGTGAATATGGGGGTAAGTTGAAATTGTATCATTGTATAAAGCAGTGATAATAATACTAAACACTAAAAAATGGCACATAGATCAGTAGTATTGTAAGTATGCTAATACATAGTATTTTAAGTATTTTTTAAAGAAAGATAAATGGACCAACTTCTTTTTATTTATTTTTTAAGATTTTATTTATTTGACAGAGAGAGATCACAAGCAGGCAGAGAGAGAGGAGGAAGCAGGCTCCCCGCCGAGCAGAGAGCCCCACGCGGGCCTCGATCCCAGGACCCTGAGATCATGACCTGAGAGGAAGGCAGAGGCTTTAACCCACTGAGCCACCCAGGCGCCCAGAAAACAAAGATTTTTTACGATTCTACTATTTGCTGTTTGCCAGCGGTGCTCCTAAGTAAATCACGGAAGAAGAATGCAGTCCGGGTTGTTAATGAGGAGCCTGCGTGTAGCACGGAATGACACCGAGACTAGAACATACTCAAACTTAAAGATTCTACCAGAGCTACACCTGGAGGGAAATGTCAGACATCTAGAGAAAAGGCTAACGGTCTATGAACTAAGTAAGGATCCATTTTAAGAAACCCGAAAAAGAGCGGAAACAAACCCCCTCGAGGAGAAAGGAACTCGAAGAGCAGCCCCTTGTGAAACACGACAGCTCCCCTCGAACCTTGACCTGCTGCGTGTGGCCTGGACCAGGCCCCCTGCGGCTCCCTCCCTGCGGAGAGTAGAGGCTTTCAGGAAGAGAGCTCAGCTCCAGGAATCTGCTGAGGCCGAGCTGGCAGCCGAAAAGGCTTGTTCTTTCCTGTCCGCCTTCCCCTAACACGACGTCGGTCTGTTTCAGGACAAGCGTGTGCAGCGAGGCGGGCGACGAGCCGCGGATCACGAGGGCCACCGACGTGAGAATCGAAAGCCGCCCGGTTCCAGGCGCCCTGTACGGCGCCCTCTGTATGAAGGATGCAGGTCAGTGCCGGCGCCCTTGTCGAGGTCCTGGGGGAGCGCGCTGGTCCGTGGTAGGCTGCACTGCCCAGAGGCAGACGTTGAGAGGAGGAGGATGGCCCGTGGGACAGCGGGGCGGGCGCAGAGAAGGGATGTAGAGCGAGCGCATCAGAGTGCTGAGCAGAGCCCCAAGCGGTGCTGAGGTGGCGGGGGGGCCTTGCCACTATCCTCAGGAGGTCTCTGCGGACCACGGGGGGCGCGGGCTGTTCCGATCAGAGGCCAGAGAGCAGCGGCACGGGCACCGCTGCGCCTGTCTGTCCGTGATGTCAGGGGCTGCTACGGGGGAGTAGGTTCCCAGGCACTGGTGGGTCGTGCTTTGTGCCGGCGAAGGGTTCCAGCAGCCTGAGTGCCACCCTGCACCAAGACACGCAGAGACACCCGGCGGGCACCGCTGTGCACGGAAATGGTGGAGGCGTCCAAGCAATCTGGGGCCGACCCTGACAGCGTCCACTGCAGCTGCTCACGGAGTTGCCCTCGGTCTCTCTTCGCTGTGGACAGCAGATGAACACAGAAAAAATCATTTTTCCCCAAAAGGAAATTTCCTTCAGGCTGCATCCCAGGAGCACCAATCCTAATCTCTGGGGAAGAGGTCGGAGGAGTTGGGAAATCAGAGAGCCAGGTGAACCCCAAGACCCCGGCCAATGCTTGTTAGATTCTTCTCAGGGGCACGCTTCTCTGCTCCTGTGGGGTCTTCCTCCAGAACTTAATTGCTCGTTGCTACGGAAGGGTGTTCCGGGAGAGTCTTGTAGTATCTGCTCAGCTGGGCTCCTGAGCGATGTGGCCAGCTCTGTCACCCTTGAAGAGAGCAATATCCAGGGCTTGTCTTCAAAACCACGTAAGTAAATGGAGATGCGCCTTTGGATCCTGAACAGCCAACATTTCAGATCCCTGGAAGAGGCAAGACAGAGTCAGAAGAAAAGAGCGTGGTCTTTTTTCTTTTTTTTTAATATTTTATTTATTTGACAGAGAGAAACACAGCCAGAGAGGGAACACAAGCAGGGGGAGCGAGAGAGGGAGAAGCAGGCTTCCCGCCGAGCATGGAGCCCGATGTGGGACTCGATCCCGGGGTCCAGGAACATGACCTGAGCCGAAGGCAGTCGCCCAACCGACTGAGCCCCCAGGCGCCCCAGCATGGTCTTCTTTGTTTAGTGATCTCAGTGACTATGTGGAGCTCCTGAGTCTTGTCTTTCCCTGCCGAATCACTTAGCTTCTGCTAGATGACATGCCACCCCAAAATGTAGTGGCTTAAAACAACTACTTATTTAGTTCACGTTTTTTTTTTTTGGATCAGCAGTTTTGTTTTTCTGCTGGTCTTGCGGGAGCTCGTTCCTGAGTCTGCAGGCAGCTGCTGGCTAGGGGGCCTTGCTGATGGGAGGCGGTGGCCATCGGCTGGGCGCTGGGACCGCTGAGCCAGAAGTTCGTCATCATCCAGCAGGGCAGTCTGGCTTTTCTACCTCTCAGCTGTGTCAGAGCAGGCATGTGCGCCTTTTCGCTTACAGTTGTAGTGCATGAAGCCAGAGGCTGGAAACATCCTTTCACGTCCAAGCTCAAAGCCATGCCAGCGACAACAGAGGTGAGTTTTTTGCCAAACTGACAGAATGTGCCTTCTGATCTAAAGCAGTCGGATGGACACAACTTCAGGTCAGTGCCGTTCCTGCCCCAAGAATGGACTTGCATCTACTCAGGAGGAGACATGAGCCAAACCCAAACTGATAAACATGCTACAAAATGACTTTTAAAAGGATCTAGGATGAGAAAGGCAAAAGGGCTCTTCTAGACTAAAATAGAGTAAAAACACTTCACGATAAAAGGGAAAATGTGATTTGTGATCAGGCATTGCATCCCGGAAAAAAACAGCTCTCATTGATAAAGTCTGAGTATGGAGTATGAGTTAGAGAGTAGCTTAACTGTCCTGCCCTCCGTAAGAGGGTACCTGTGCTCTTGGAAACGTGTACTAAGGGTTAGGGACGAGGAGATACCACATCCACCGCTTACTCTCGAATGGTTCAGAAAGGAATCACAGGTCTAGACACACCTGTGTATTCATGCATTTGTTTATACGCATATGCATATTTGTCTCCGTATAAACCGATACATCACCCACCTATCTAGAGAGAGGAAGACGATAAAGCCAATGGCAAAATGCAAATACGTAGGTGAGTCTGGATAAATGGTTTTGTGGGAAAACCTTATTCTAAGGGTTTTTCTGAAATTTTGAAATTATATAAAAATGAAAAATCTCTAACAGAAAATGGTCTCCATACTAACAACAACAACAAGAACAAGAACAGCAACAGGAAAAACAGGAAGACCGCGAGTGGCGGGAGCCAGCAAGGCACGCGAGTTCACGGCCGCTGTGCCCCCCGGAGGGAGCGATGCCCGGGCGGCCCCCGAGGGCCCCGGATGCCTGCCTCCGGGAGCAGGGGCCTGCACCCCGCCTGCTACCTCCCCTGCGCGGCAGAGTGGGGAAGCCGGAGTCTCGGGCCTGCGGGCCTGATTGCTGAGGCCTCGGGTGGGCCGTCAAGGGGGCTCCGGAGTGCATGCTGAGGAGAGACGAGGGCTGGAGGGCTGCTCGCTCTTGGGCATTCTAGAAAGGCAGGGCGGATTCCCCAGAGCCCCTCCGGGAAAGCGCTGCCCCTGCGGAGGGCTGCCGCCTACCCTGTGGAAGGGCCCGGCTGCCCCCTCCCGGAGGCTGCCCTCCCCAGGGGAGGCCCCGCAGGCAGCAGGGGAACGCGTACAGGAGCAGGAGCCCAGCCCCCAGGTTCTGCGGCAGGTGGGGCCGTCGGGCCACTGTCCCCGCCCAGGCTGCCTTTCTCCGGGCGACATGGCACTTAGCTCCGAGCCGCGGCTTCTCTTGGGTGAGACGGGAAGAGTGAAGCGTGGTCACCCCAAAGATGGCAGACGTGCGCCTCATGAAGAGCCCAGAAGGGAAACAGAGCCTGTGGGATACCGGGGCACCTCCTTCCTGGGTTTCTCTGCGGAAATAAAGCCCATCATGAATGCAGACTTTCCTCACCTTCGCTTCCAGTGTTTTTGTTCCACTGGCAGTGAATTCCCCGCTGGGCGGCGATCTCACTTCAACCAGCGAAGCCATTACCCAGCCTGTGCTCAGGAAGTCAGCTGCCTGCACTTGGGCTCTCTGGCTTTGCTTCCCTCGGTGGCTCGTCCGTGGGGGCGGCGGCATGGGGGCTCAGGGTCTCTTCATGCATCCTCTTGCCTTCCCCCTGCTGCACCCCCAAGACTCCGTGTCCCACCTGATCTGCTCCCCCTGGGCGAGGCTGTGCTCTCCCTCCAGCCCCCCCACGGAGCGCTGCATGCCCTGGCCCCTGCATGCTGTCATCAAGTAGAGAGCATCCAGCTCTCTGGTGAGAGCAGTCAGGAATTGTGAGGAGAGCCAGCTCCCAAGTCTGCCTCGAGGAGGCCCTGGGCCTCGGGACTGACTCTGGGGACCCCCTCCCACTGCTTTCAGGAGGCTGGGGCCCCTTGACTGAATGCCCTGCGCATCTGATGGAGCTGATTTCCTTCTCCTGGGGCAGGGGGAGCCTCTGTGCTTATCAGCGTTGACTTCCTAGTGGCCATTTGTCTTCCTTATTCGTCCAGGGAATGCAAAAATCTAGTGCCCAGACCTGGAGGGGAAAGGGGAGGAGGACTCATCCCCCCTCGAGGAGCTGACTGTAAAGCTAGGGAAGAAGGGAAAGTGTTGAGGAGGATCATGAGGGAGACTCCCGAGGTGCCGGCAGGCGAGCCAGACTTGGAAGGGGCTGGTTCCGCAGGGGTGATGGTTGGGGAGGGAAGGCGGGACTCTGCACACAGAGCAGCTGCAGCAAAGGCTAGGAGCACAGATCCCTGTGGTTCCGGGGAGCTTGGCCCTGGGCAGGGCAGAGTACTAGTGCTTCGGGGAGTGACCTGGGCTCAGAATACGCCTGTGGCCCGAGGAGCAGCTGGGCAGGACTGAGGGGCTGCGGAAGACAGCCCAGTAATGGCCCTGCAGGGCGCAGGGACACCCCCTCCTCTGCCACCACGCCCCGGCCTAGACCTCATCGTGTCTCGCTTTCCCAAGACTGAGGTCTTCCACTCCAAAAACCAGGGCTAGAACAGTCCTGACACACAGACAGCTGGTTCCCAGAGATGCTGGGTGTCCGGCAGCCAGGAAAAAGATCAGTAGGTCCTCAGCCCGGGGACAGATGACAGCGTAGTGTTTGTGACGGGGCCGCAGGCGTCTGCCTTCCACACAGACTTCTCCACTTCCCGGCCACCCAGAAGAGCTGCGGCTGTACCTTGAACCCGTCGGTGCATCTCGGGAGCCTGTGCTGGGCTTTCCTGTACGCGTCGTGCGGAGGAGCCCGAAGTCCAGCCTCACAGATGCGCGCGTGAGCTCCCGGAGCTGAGCACTTCCATGGCCACTCCATCCTTGAGGTTCCTGGAGGTCCTTAGCTATGTGCCATCCTACGGCAGCCTCCGGATCCGTACGGGCCACCTCGTGACCCTCTGTCATCGGCTTTCCTGGAGGGTGTCCTCATGGGGCTCGAAGTTCTGTGGAAGGAGAACCTAGAGCCAGGTGTGCTCTGGGAGCCCAGAGGCCGCACAGGTATTTACGGGATACCCTCAGAAGGGCTTGTAAGGGTTCTGTAAATGCCCCAGAAGCTTGCCCAGGCTCAGAGAGTTAGAAGCCCACAGTTAGCAGAGATGAGAGTGTGGACCGCTCTTACTCTACAGCCCAGCTCTTCTGCTCTGTCACACAGTATGCCTTAGGAATGAGCAACTTCCCGTGACCCCCGCCCACAGGGGCAGGTGCAGCCCAGGCGCCCTGGTGTTGCAGGGTGGCGGCGGGTGGGCAGCTCTCCTCCCAGCATCACATCCCCGGCTCGTGTTTGCTTGGGGTCTCCAGGTTCCAGCTGCACTTGTGTCGATGCTGCACAGGGATTAGCGATGTCGACTCCCTGCCCTTCATGCCTCATCCTTCACTGGTAAAGAGGGGCTGAGAGAAACTTCGGGGTGCAGAGGCTCCTGAGTGCCAGGGGCAGGTGGGCGGGGGCCCTCCTCAGTGTGGCCAGACTCCCAGTGACTATGATGAAGAGGTTTCGCTCAAGCACACTCCCCCTTGGGAGGCCAGAATCAAAGCCACCAGGAATTCTGACTCATGCAATTCGGCTGCAGAGCTCTTTCCTTCTTTCTCCTGGGCACCTCCCTATAACCATCAAGACCTGACCTGAGCTGCCTCCATTTACGCAATAGCAAGACCATTTAAAGACCCATCCTCCCGGATGTGGGGACTCACATTCATACAGCTAGCTCTTCAAGTGTGACTTTTGGGCAACTCATCAACTTACAGCAACATTTGGACTCTCCTCTTAACATTTCCCCAGTAAAGTACACACGAGCATTCCTCTCCGTTTGTAGGGCCAAGAGCTGCAGGTATACTTTATAGATAAAAATGTTTTGGTTTTTAAATTTTTTTAAGTAACTTCTATACATAACTTGGAGTTCGAACTTATAGCCCTGAAACCAAGGGTTGCGCACTCCACCAACCAAGCCAGCCAGGGGCCCTACGGAAAAAAAAGCAATGTAATGGAAGGGGCAGCGCTCATGCACGACTGCACACCTAGGAGGCCTGGTCCGACACAGCGGTGCGAGGGAGGAGGTGGGTGGCTGTCGGCCATGCAGGCCTTGGGGCACAGTTGCCTGCCTGAACTACTTTTTTCTCCCAAACTCTGAATGGGGTCGCCTGGGAGCAGGGGAAGGTGCCGATCTAGGGGAAGAGATGTTTTCACTTTCTACTTTTAACACTACTCTACTGAGTGATCACAAAAGAGAAAGAGGAGGAAGGAAGGGAAAAAGTAGATGAGGGAGGGAGAAGTGAAGGAAAAAATAACAAATAGAATGAAGTGAGAGCTATGACATGGAAAATCTTCCAAGACATATTATGCAGGTCTCAGAATATGTGTAGTGTGACCCCATTTACATCATAAAAATGTATTTTGTACAGGAAAGTGCTCAGTGAGTTTGAGGAACAGTGTACCTAGATTGTGCAAGTGGCAGAGGGTTGGCCCAAGGTAGGGCTGGAGAGGTGGGGACAAGAGCTAGCTATGCAGGGGTGAGAACACTGGACGGAATTTTTAAGGGGGAAGTGGGAAACCAGTGCAAGGTTTTCAGCTGGCAGCTGATTTTTGAAAAAGTTCTGAAGTTCATTTTGGCTACCAGTGTGCAGTCCAATAGATCAGAAGCCGCCCAACTATGCAAAGTGCTCTGAGACTTTTGTTTATGGCAAGAAGGTTAGTCGGAACTAAACCACGTTGTGTTCCAGGGACGCAGCACCTCGAACACAGTAGTGCACAGTGGCTGACCTCCAGGCTCTGTACCCGGAATCCCTGGGCTCACATCTTGGCTCTACCACTTACCTGTTTTGGAAATTTTATTAGTATTCATGATGCAGCAAGGTCAAGAGGACAGAGTAGGTCAATGCAAGTAAATCACTTAACCCAGTGTCTGGCAAGAGTAAGACCTAGTAAATACAAGCGGTGACTGCTTACTGTCTAGCTGCCCACAAGTTCTAACAACACAGGCTGAGAGGGGCATGGTTTCTTCACCTTGATGTCACACTGTTCCTAATAAAGCAACCTATAATTTCTTTCAAAAGCATTGAACAAAATTTAATATGAATATACAATACAACCAAGTGGTTCCATGCCAAGGTATTGACCCAAGAGAAACATATGACCACACAGAAGGGAGTGCACAAGTGTTCATAGCGCCTTTATCATAAAAGCCAAATACCATATCCACCATGACCAGGTGGGATTTATCCCAGGGATGTAGGGTGGTTCAACACTCACAAAACAATCAACGTGATAGAACAGATCAATAAGAGAAGAGAGAAGAACCACAAGGTTCTCTCAATTGATGCAGAAAAAGCATTTGACAAAATACAACATCCGTTCCTGATTAAAACTCTTCAAATTATAGGGATAGAGGGAATATTTCCCAACTTATAAAATCTATCTACAAAAAACCCACAGCGAATATCATTCTCAACGGGGAAAAACTGACAGCCTTCCCTCTGAGATCAGGAACAAGACAAGGATGCCCACTCTCACCACTACTGTTCAACACAGTGTTAGAAGTCCTAGCAACAGCAATCAGACAACAGAAAGAAATAAAAGGTATCCAGCTTGGCAAAGAAGAAGTCAAACTGTCTCTCTTTGCAGATGACATGATACTCTATGTGGAAAACCCAAAAGACTCTACCCCCAAACTACTGGATCTCATACAACAATTTGGTAATGTGGCAGGATACAAAATCAACGCGCAGAAATCAGTTGCGTTCTTATACACTAACAATGAAAATATAGAAAGGGAAATAGGAGAATCGATTCCGTTTACTATAGCACCAAAAACCATAAGATACTTAGGAGTAAACCTAACCAAAGAAGTCAAGGATCTGTACTCGAGGAACTACAGAACACTCATGAAAGAAATTGAAGAAGACACAAAAAGATGGAAGAGCATTCCATGCTCATGGATCAGAAGAATAAACATTGTTAAAATGTCTATACTGCCCAGAGCAATCTATACTTTCAAAGCCATCCTGGTCAAGATTCCACCAACATTTTTCAAAGCGCTGGAACAAACAATCCTAAATTTTATATGGAACCGAAAAAGACCCTGAATCGCTAAGGAATTGTTGAAGAAGAGAAACAAAGCTGAGGGCATCTCGTTACCTGACTTCAGGCTTTATTACAAAGCTGTGATTACCAAGACAGCATGGTACTGGCACAAAAACAGAGAAATAGACCAATGGAACAGAGTAGAGAGTCCAGATATGGTCCCACAAATCTATGAGCAAATCATCTTTGACAAAGCAGGAAAAAATATCCAGTGGAAAAAAGACAGTCTCGTCAATAAATGGTGCTGGGAAAATTGGACAGCTACATATAGAAGAATGAAACTAGACCATTCTCTTACACCACACACAAAGGCAAACTCGAAATGGATGAAAGACCTCAACATGAGGCAGGAATCCATCAAAATCCTGGAAGAGAACATAGGCAGTGACCTCTCTGACATCGGCCACAGCAACTTCTTTCAAGACACGTCTCCAAAGGCAAAGGAGACAAAAGCGAAAGTGAACTTCTGGGACTTCATCAAAATAAAAAGCTTCTGTACAGCAAAGGAAAGAATCAACAAAACAAAGAGGCAACCCACAGAATGGGAGAAGACATTTGCAAATGACACTCTAGACAAAGGGCTGGTATCCAAGATCTATAAAGAACTACTCAAACTCAACACCCAAAAAGAAGATGAACACATCAAAAAATGGGCAAGAGACATGAAGAGGCACTTCTCCATAGAAGACATACAAACGGCTAACAGACACATGAAAAAATGTTCAGCGTCACTAGCTATCAGGGAAATTCAAATCAAAACCACACTGAGATACCACCTTACACCAGTCAGAATGGCCAAAATTAACAAGACAGGAAACAACAGGTGTTGGAGAGGCTGCGGAGAAAGGGGAACCCTCCTACACTGTTGGTGGGAATGCAAGTTGGTGCAGCCGCTTTGGAAAACAGTGTGGAGATTCCTTAAAAAATTAAAAATAGAGCTACCCTATGACCCTGCAATTAGAGTACTGGGTATTTACCCCAAAGATACAGATGTAGTGAAAAGAAGGGCCATATGGACCCCAATGTTCATAGCAGCAATGGCCACAATCGCCAAACTGTGGAAAGAGCCAAGGTGCCCATCAACAGATGAATGGATAAAGAAGATGTGGTCCATATATACAATGGAATACTACGCCTCCATCAGAAAGGATGAATATCCAACTCAGCAGGCCCTCCGTGCTCCCGCTGCCCCGCTCGCTCCCTCCTGGAACCCAGCCTCTGTCGCTGACCGCAGCCACCATAGGGGAAACCCGGCCCATATCTGTTCCGACCCCCTCGTGGACCCTTTGCTTTGCCGTTCCTCATGGCGCCGATGGCACTCCGTTCCTTGCTACAGGGAACTGGGCATTCCGTTGCCATCGTGACTTGGCGAGCGAGCCCGAAGCCCGTTCATCAGTCTCTGACTGTCTGGGAAATAGAACTCATCTCTGTTTGTCCCCATTAAGCTCCAGGCAGGTAGTGGGCATTTAATTCTGGTGAAAACCTTTCGAGAGAGGTGCCATTAGCTGCATGTTACATCTTTAATATATTCTCTCATTATAAACATGACTCACTCACTGTGGTCAAAAGTCTAAAGAAAATTAAAATCATTTATAATCAGTGTGCCCTGAGATAAGTAGTTAAGCATCAGTCCTGCTTTCCCTGCATTTTTAGTTCCCCAAATTGGGATTCTATGCACCATATTTGGCCTGCATCCTGTTTTTTCACTCACTAATATGTCCCTTCCCATGACACTGAATATGCCCCAAAGGGTGATTTTTTCATGGCTACTGTGACAGCCCATTTTATGCACGTATGTAAATTAGGCATTCTCCTGTCGGACATTTGGTAGTTCTGTGGTTTTCATTGTAATAAGTAATACCGTGATTGAACGTCCTCATACAGACATCTTTCTGCCCAATTTATTGAGAACTGTGTGCCGCAGTCGCACTCAGACCTTACCCGCCGGGCGCCGCCTCGGACAGCGCCAGCCGCGTCCCTACGACAGCCCTCCCCCTTCCTTCAGCAGGACCACCCCAACCAAGCACTGGTCTGTGGGGGGCAGGCGAGCGGGGAAGAATTACAAGGAGAGCCAAAGGTGTCAACCTTTCAAAAGAGAGGGAATCCCTTTAAGGACTCAGAGCAAATGAAGCTGAAACCATTTAAAAAATAATTCCTGTTTGCATTGAGCAGCCCCTCCAGGCCCCTTGAGGCACCATTCCGTCTCCCCCTTCGTGGCCCTCAGCCTCCCCTGCATTCCAGACGCCGTCTCGCTGGCCCTTCACCCTCGGCGCACTGCTTTCTGGGGTCTGGCCCCTGGTGGACGTGAGACTCTCCCCAGCACGGCTGTGCTGGCCTCCCTACAGATGACCGCAGTGGGTGGCTCTCACCCCGCGTTCTGTTTGTTGTTTCTGCAGCCACCGGTACTTGACTATGCCTCCATCCTGGGACATGTTTCCCTTGACTTCCCTGCGTTTTTCTTCGGATCAGTCTGGCTGAAGCTGGGACCCGTGTGAACTCTTCATTCCCTGCTCGCCTCCCGGGGCCCCCACCTGCGCCTTCCCCTCCCCTAACACAGCGTTTCAGTGGCGGCGGTTTTCCTCTAAATGCTCATTAGTCTGGGGCGCCTGGGAGGCCCAGTCGGGTAGCTGACTGCCTTCAGCTCAGCTCGTGATCCCAGGGTGCCGGGATGGCGTCCCCGTCAGGCTCTCTGCTCAGTGTGGGGCCTGCTTCTCCCTCTCCCTCTGTCACTCCCCCTGCTGTTCTCTCTCTGTCTCCCATAAATGACTAAAACATTTTTAAAAATAAGTGCTCATTCATCTCAAATCATTTTTCCTATAAAGATTTTTTTCAAGTTTGTTTGACAGAGAGCTAGAGAGACAGCCAGTCCAAGGTGGGGGAGTGGCAGGCAGGGCCAGGGGGAGAAGCAGGCTCCCTGCAGAGCACGGGGAGCCCGCTGTGGGAGTCGAACCAGGAGCCCGGGACCACGAGCCAAGCCAAAGGCAGTTGCCCAGGCAGCCGAGCCCCCCAGGTGCCCCAGTCACAAACCATTTCCTCAAGCCGGGGTCTCCCCGCTCAGCCCACACACAGCTGCTCGGGCGGCCTCCCTGAGAGCCTCAGAGCCCACCAGTCCCGCAGGGTCCCTTAGCCGGCTCACCCTCGCCCTTGCCCTCCCTCCTTCACTCTCACAGCTTTTCGATTCTAAGTTCTGCAAAAGCCTTCCTCCTTAGGCTCTCCGTATCCGCTTGGTCCTTGCCCTCTGCGCCTCGCGTCAGCTGCTGTCCTCTCCTGGACATCTCCCACATGGTCCCCTAACTGGCCCTTCAGTTCCCAGGGTGTTTCCTCAGTCCCTTCTCTGCCCTGAAACGGGTGCCGAGGGGACCATGTCTTTTCCTGTCTGTAACGGCCCCCTTCCCACCACGCGAAGTCCGGACTTCCTCCTTGGCTTCCCGAGGCCTTCCCGAGACTCGTGCCCGCCCGCCTCCCCGTGCTTTATGCTTCAGTTTCCTCACTTCTTCCTCGAATAACGAGGAAGGCTCCGATATCAAAACACACCTTAAAGCTGTAGGAAACAGAATCCGCTGGCGCCGTAGGGAACCACGAGTAGGATAAACACGTCAGTGCGAGAGGCTGGGAGCTGCGCAATGGACCCAGCATGCCGACGCGCATGTTTTTCAGGATTTTATTTATTTATTTGACAGAAAAAGCACAGAAGTGGGGGCCGTGGCAGGCAGAGGGAGAGGGAGAGGCAGGCTCCCCGCTGAGCAGGGCGCCGGATGGGGGGCTCCATCCCAGGTCTCGGGACCATGACCTCATCCAAAGGTAGCCACCCAACCCGCTGAGCCACCAGCCGCCCCTGAGTATGGTTCATAGCGAGGTGCTGTGAGACTCAGTCAGTGGGAGAAGGGTGGGTGGTCCTAAGTGACTGGCTAAGGATCTGGGGAGATAGGACGATGCCTTCTTGTACTAATAGCTGTACATCTCCTCTAGACTGATAGGATGAAGGTCATAATAGAGAGGTACTTTTAAGAGATACAACTGGTCAGTAAACACTCAACTCTTTTTACCAATTCAAAGATACACATATTAGTATAAAAATCGCCTTTTTTGGTCCATGAAATTGTCGAAGTTTACAAAGATGGTGGTCCCTAGTGTTCTGAGGGGAAACAGGCAAGTCTATATGCCGTCGGGAGTTATAGACTCTTAAACACTAGGATTCAACTCGGCACAGCCCATCAGAGGCTTTAAAAATACAAATACCCTTTCACCCATCGGTTCTACTTTGAGTATTTCATTCTAAGGAAATTAGTATGGATAAGTACAGAAGTATGCCACAAAGATGCTCAGTACTTAGGGAAAATTGGAAACAAAGTTAATGTCTAACAATAGGGGAGTCATTATGGTAAATCCTTAAAAGTAGAATAATATATAGTCATTTGCAAATAAATTCAAATCACACAAATATTTGGGGTGCCTGGGTGGCTCAGTCGGTTAAACGTCTGACTCTTAATTTCGACTCAGGTCATGATCTCAGGATTGTGAGGCGGAGTTCCCACACGGGCTCTGGGCTGGGCAAGGAGGCTGATTAAGATGCTCTGGACCACGGGGGAAGGGAGGGAAAACTGAATGGGAAGTGATCAGAGACGGAGACAAACCATGAGAGATTCTGGACTCTAGGAAACAGACTGAGGGTTACAGAAGGGGGGGTGAGGCGACGGGATAGCCAGTGGTGGACATTAAGGAGGGCATGTGTTGTGATGAGCACTGGGTGTTAATGCAGCTGATGAACTGTGGAACACACGTCGAAAACTAACGATGTTCTACATGTTGGCTAACTAAACATAGTAATGAAAATTAAAAATTAAGTTTTAGAAAAGATTCTCCTTTTTTTAAGATTTTTTTTATTCATCTATTAGAGGGAGAGAGAGAGGGAGAGAACACGAGAGGGGAGAAGGTCAGAGGGAGAAGCAGACTCCCCACGGAGCAGGGAGCCCGATGTGGGGCTCGATCCCGGGTCTCCAGGATTGTGACCTGAGCCGAAGTCAGTCGCTTAACCAACTGAGCCACCCAGGCGCCCCGAAAAGATTCTCCTTCTGCCCATCCTCACCCACCCCTCTGTCCCTCTGTAGAAAACAACAGGGCGCCTGCGGGGCTCACTCAGTTAAGAGTCTGCCTTCAGCTCAGGTCATGATCCCAGGGTTCTCGGCTCAAGTCCTGCATCAGGTTCCTTGCTCAGCAGGGAGCCCTCTTCTCCCTCTACCTGCCTCTCTCTCTCTGACAAATAAATTAAAATCTTTAAAAAAGAACAACAAATAATAAAAATATTCATTGATGGGGAAAAATAATCACAATATAATGTTAAATCAGCAAGCCACAAAACAAAGCAGTCACATCATCGTGTAGCAAAATATTATGTGTGTGTGTGTGTGTGTGCAAAACTGAAAATAAACCCCAAATTAACAAGGGTTATCATTGGTGAAATTCAAGGAGAATTTTTATTTTTCCTGTATATATTCTTTTCCCTGTGAGTTTTTCAAGATTTGTGGCTTGTGTAAGAAGTACCTATATGGATCATTTTAAAACATTTTACCGAGAAAATCTTCAAACACACACAAAAGCAGCAAGAATAGTATCACAAGTCCCCACGTGCCCATCTCCCAGGTTCAGCGTCATTATTTTGCCAATTTGATTTCATCTGTTTTCCCGAGAGTTTTTCTCCCACGGAGATGCTTTAAAGCGAATGTTGAATGTGCTATCATCTTATTCTAGAAGGTTCAGGAATTGTTTTTTACGAGGGGAAACTGAGGCACTAGTATCGTGTCAACTCCACGTGACTGTGATTGATTAGGTTTGTTGATTGACACAGAATCTAACTGCGTATGAAGGTGCCCAGCCACTTACTACCCGTCCAGGGTAGAGTCTGCGAACTGGAAACGGCTGCCCGAAGGCGTGGACCTTTGTCGAGGGCTCTCCCCTTGGGAGAGGCTGTGAGTCGTTTTCGCCCACTTATCCTTCATGCTGAATCAACTGCAGATTGTCTGGAGGGGAGACATTTTTAAAATTAACTTATTTCATGGAGGTATACTTTATATCAGCATAATGCACAGACCTTAAGTTTGATGAGTTTTGACAAAGGTGACCTGTGTAATCATTTCCTTTATCCCAGAAGGTTCCCTGGAGCCCTTTTCCGAAGACCCTTTGCCCTCCTCCTGCCAGCAGAGCCCAGACAACCTCTGTTCTGATTCCCGTCACCGTGTATTCGTTTGCCTGTTTTTGAGGGTAGATTCTTATCTACACACTAGTTCTCCAAGAGTGGTCCTTGAGCCAATGGTATTAACATCACCTGGGAACTTGTTATAAATCAAATTATTGGGCCCAAACTATGACCTACTACTGAGTTAGAAACTCAAAAACCCAGCAGTGTCTGTGAGAGGGTGTGTGTGTGTGTGTGTGTGTGTGTGTGTGTGTGTGTGTTACAAGCCTTTGGGTGATTCCGATCACATTTAAGTTTGGGGAGCCCTTATACGGAGAGCCTGGGAACTAAGAGTAACCCTGGAGAGGACAGGGGGAGCGGTGCTGGTCGCGTATGCAGTGAGAGCGGCGGGAGGGAGCGGGGCAGGTGCTGGTCGTGTATGCAGTGAGAGCGGCGGGAGGGAGCGGGGCAGGTGGGCACCAAAGACAGCTTCAGCGAAGGAGGAAGGGCAAGCATTCGTGTCACAATGTCTGCATCTTGGTTTTGTGAAGGAATTATGAGGGTCTACTGGCTTAAAATTTCCCAAAAGAAAAGCACTGACTTTCATATGAGTTCTAAGTTCTGTGGAAACTGGTTATCAGAAGCTGTGATTGGCAAAGGAGTGACTCATTCATACCATTTCATAGATGAGATCTTTCATGACACGTCTCTTCTTGGAAGGAAAAATAACAGAAATTGCTCTTTACGTCGAAATTGCTGAAACCCAGCTTCAGGGCGTGAGGAATGCACGAACCACCATCTCTCCCTGTGGAATGATCCAGAAGTCGCAGCGAAGGCTGCCCCAGTGCACGGTCCCAGGCCTGTAGCCCGCTGACCGTCGCGGCTCCCCTGTGAGCTCTAAGGTGGGAAGGGCAACGGAAGGCGCTCACTCAAGCTGAGCCTGGACGCGAGTGAGGTTGGGCACGTGCTTGGCTAGGTTCGCACAGGGAACCGTCCTGCAGCGTGGGAGGTCACACCACCGGAGACGCCGTGCGTTTCCTGTCTTGAGCATCTGTAGGAGATTCAGAACTATACGGTACGTCTCCGCAGGCCCTCAGGAGTATCGTTGTGGCTTTCCCGAGCCAGCTTCAGCCTGAGCCGTCCTGGAAATCGACTGGGGGAGAAGGCCCCGCGAGCGTGCGAGGATGCGAATCTGGCCTGACGCTCCCCTTTACCTGCTCTCAGAACAGTCACCTGCTCCTGGACTTCCCAAGGGGTTGGTATCGCGCGCCCGGATGGCGCTGTGGGAGGCACCTTTGATGGTGTTTGAGGGAGAACCTCCAGTTTCCCAGAACCAGGTCGTGGTGAGAGGAGGGAGGGTGGGGTGCCCAGCACGAGTCTAGGCGGCTGAGGAGGACGCAGAGGGATTCTGGAAGTCGTTGCCTGGAGGCGCCTGCGATCCGAGGCTCCGGTCCCTTCCGTCGGGCTCAGACTGAGCCATGGCACCTCTCTGCTCCCCCGGGATCTGTGGCGACTCTCAGAGGGTTGCCTGTCCCTGCTGCTCCATAGAGGAAGCCAGCCCCCGATCCCCTGGGCGACACAGTCGGGAGATTTGGGTGAAGATACAGCACTCTGCGCCAGCTCCCCTGAAACGCAGCCCCGGGTTTTCACTCAGAATCTCTCGTGTGGACGAGCGTGTCTAGCAACACCTGTCTCTGCCAACGCGCCTCCGGGATCACAGGCTGACGGCCAGTCACGGCGGCTTAAAGCTCAAACTCTGCTTTCTGTTTTCACCTTTTCTTAGCATATTTTCTCTTCGTAAGCAATATGTTTCTTAGCTGATTTGACTGCATATGGACTAAAGGCTCTCTCTTCCAACATAAAACTGGAAGAAGAAATTCAAATTAGAAATCATTTTCTTTTGAAAAACAAAAACAAAGCAAGCATCACCACATCACTTGGAGGCAGCAATTCCACGCCTAGACGGTTATTTTAATAAAACAGGCACCAAAATGTGCATATGAGACGTTCATTTTGTAGCATTGTTTATAATGGGGAAACTTGGAATCAATAAAACGTCTGTGTGATGACTAAATAGCGTGCAGTAGTATAGCCTTTCAAAAGATTGAGGTAACTTGTGGTACGTATTTAGAAACAGCTCCAGAACATTGGGGAAAAAACAGACTTCTAATTTCTAGCCCAGCATGTGAGGAAAGAAATCAGTAGTTAATAACCTTATCAAACAGAGAGCACCAGACCCAGATGAGTTCACTAGAGATTCTACCAAATATTTGAGGAAGAAATCATACCAGTTGTTAAGACAGTTTCTTCTAGAAGTTAGAGACAGAGGGAATACTTCCCAACACATTCTATGAGGCCGGCATTTACCCTCATACCAAAATGAGACAAAGTTATTACAAGAAAATAAAAGTACAGACCAATAACTAGTGAACATAAATGTAAAAATCCTCAATAAAGCATTAGCAATTTGAACCTAGCAATGCAGAAAAAAGCATTCTACGCCAGCACCAAGCAGAATGTATCCCCGGTGTGCAAACCGGGGGCAGCATTCAAGGATGGATGAATAGAACCCATGACGTCAACACACACACAAAAAGCACGTGATCATATTGAGAGATACAGAAAAACATTTAAAAACAGCAATATCCATTCATGATAAAACTTAGAAAACTGGCAACAGAGAACTTCTTCAACTGTGTCATGAACCTGTACAAAAACCCGACAGCTGACATCGGACTTAGTGGCGGGAGACTTGAAGCTTTGCCACGAAGATATTTCTACTTTGGAGGGAATTCATTGTGTCGCTGCCCGAGAGGATGCAGAAGCAGGCACTTCCCGCCAGGGCAGTGGCACCCGCCGCGCACCCTGAGGCTGGAAGGCTGACGTCAGCTTCTTCCGGTGGCTGCTGCGAAGGCGTTACTCCCCTTGACGGCTCTGTGGGTCTGTCCCACACCTCTGAACCCAGGGTCCTCGCATGAGCTAGACCCGAGAGCTCCCGCGGGTGCAGAAATGGGAAAGCTTGGTTCTTGCCTCCTCACCTTCGGGGCTCCTTGCTGGCTGATGTCTCGGATTTTTCATAAGCAATCCGCAAGTTTTAACACAAACCACTCACATTCATCCCTAAAAGGCTCATTTCCAGTAAAAAGTATGTAAAAAAAGTATGTAAAAAACATTCTCACGGGAGAACTAGAACAAGGGGGTTAATAGGAAACCTGGGAGGGCGCCTGGGGGCTCAGTGGGTTACAGCCTCTGCCTTCGGCTCAGGTCATGATCTCAGGGTCCTGGGATCAAGGCCCCATCGGGCTCTCTGCTCAGCAGGGAGCCTGCTTCCCCCTCTCTCTCTGCCTGCCTCTCTGCCTACTGTGATCTCTCTCTGTCAAACAAGTAAATGGAATCTTAAAAAAAAAAAAAAGGAAGCCTGGGCCCACCCCGCGAAGTGGCTCTCGGGGCCAGCTGAGGCCCGGCCGTGGCAGAGCTCCGAGGCGCGGCTTCCTCTCCTCCTTCACGTCAAGCGTGGGCTTCACCCACAGACTGAGCCCCAAGGTAAATGCAGACATGGGGTGGTCACGAGTGTCAGTGTGGGTTCCTAGATTGTGACACGGGCCGCTCTGGTGGGGGATGTCCCTAACCAGGCAGACTGTGTGTATGGGGACGAGGTGTACTTTCCACTCAATTGTGCTGTGAACCTAAAACCGCTCTAAAAAAAAATTAGTTTTTTTTACAAAGCAGTTATCAGTGATACATATGATATGATCTTATTTATGTTACCCCCCCCAACCGTACCTATCTCAGGGCGCCTGGGGGGCTCAGTGGTGACGGCCTCTGCCTTCGGCTCAGGTCATGATCTCGGGGTTGTTGGGCTGAGCCCTGCAGCGGGTTCCCTGCTCAGCGGGGCGTCCACTTCTCCCTCCCCCTCTGCCCCTGTGCTTTCCCTCCCTCCCTCTCTGCCTCGCTCGCTCTCTCTGTCTCTCAAATAGTAAATACAATCTTTTAAAAAATTAGGAACACAGCTGCAGCCATCTCTGCCTACCTCCACCTGCGAGTCTGCGCGTGTCTGCGCCTGCGTCTGTATTATTCGTATAGACCAGGGGGGCGGGAGGGACACCTGCCGGGGCACTTCACCGCCCGTCGCCTCTTAGCTTTCTGACCAAGAGTACTGCTCACTAAGTAAGTAAGATGGAAAGGAGCTTGCTGCTAGGCATATGCGCCCGAGCCCTCCTTTCCAGGAGACATGGGAGGGGCATACCACCTGGCAACCTCAAAATACAAAGTTGTGGCACGTTGCGGCACACTTATTCATTCAACAAGCGCTTTTCTGAGCCTCATGTGGGCGAGGCGTTTGCCCGGGCTCTGGGATGTCAGGGCCAAGGAGAAATAGCCCCGGACCCCAGCTCAGGGTGCACGCAGCCCCCGGGAGGGGGGAGCTGGTTTTGACCTGGCTTTCTCCCAGGCCGCCGACGTTCTGCGTAGCTGGGGAGAGCTGACTGTGACCCCTCGTCCTCAGAGAAGCCGTGTGGAGACCCGCCCTCGTTCCCGCACACCATCCTGCAGGGCGGCTCGGGCCTGGAGATCGGGGATGAGCTGCTGTACGTGTGCGCCCCGGGCCACGGCCGCCACGCCGCCGCCTTCAGCCTGCTGTGCAGCAGCTGTGGGGAGTGGTACGGCTCGGTGCAGGCCTGCGGGACAGGTGAGTCGCCCCTCGCCCCGGAGCCGAGCCGCCGTGTGCGTGTGTGTGTGTGTGCGTGTGCGTGCGTGT